>JALLBJ010000634.1:0-15665 GCA_036940105.1 Skeletonema potamos | reverse complement strand
CGAATGTGACGTAGTGCGGCATTGGATAGGCTAAGATAGCCAATGCCTACGACACCACTCTCAACTTCAACCAATCGAAATAAAGCGGTTGTTAGAGTGCTTTTGCCAGCTCCAGTTCTACCTACAACTGCGCAACGCTCCCCATGATTAACTGTAAACGACAGCCCGTCCAACGATTTTGGCAAGCCAGGCCTATAGCGGAGTGAAACATTGTCGAATATGAGCGCTCCTTTCTTTGGCCAAGATTTGTCAACTTTATTTTCTTCGGATGTGATCATGCTCCTCTCCTGTGACAGCATTTCGAGACTGTGCATTCGTTCGATCGATGTTATAGCCGCTTCCGCTTCCCCAAAGGCTTGTATTAAGAAGCCTAATATGGTAGTCATAGCTGTTGCCGAATCAGAATTAAAAAATGTTAGTTTCGAACATTGCTTCGAATCTAGCAAATCCAAAGCAATCCAACTTACAAGATGCCCAGACGACTAGCAGTCCGCTAAGGCCAGCAGTCAAGCCAAGATTGAACATTGTAATGCAAATAGAGGCGCTGAGAGTAACAAACGCGCCCATAATCTCAAGCCGAACCGCTAACCATCGTCGAGATGCTACAAAATTCAACATAGCTGAGCTGTTTGCATTGCTAAATTTCTGAAAGGCACCTGAAAAGAAGTCATTTTTACCATATGCGCGAATCGTAAAGGAACCGTCCAAGCCTTCGGCCAGCGCAGCTTGAAGGGGTGATCTGCTCACAGCGTCTAACCTTTGCAAATCAGCCGCGCTCCAACGCCAGAAGCGAAGTACGAGCACGTAGAGGAAGAGAACGAATGCTGGGGTGACGGCAGAAGGAATGGTAAGTCATTTCGGTTCAATCATTTGACAAGGGAAACAAATGCTGAGTACTCACAACTGAGTATAAACAGCCACGGCACGATTGCAATGATCACAATTTGGCTGGCGACCAACCAAGAGGAAGCTATGTATGTTGGAAAATAATTGCTTCATGTGAGCGTGGGACGTTCGACCACAAACGGAAAAAATAACAGAAAATCCACCTACACAAACTCTCTTCTCCAACAAAAAGGTAAACAACAACTTACCAATCACAAAAATGGACATGAATTGAGCGAGAGTAATATCGACTTGCTCAACATCGTAGGTAAATCTATTCAAAATACGACCCATCGGAGTCGTATCAAAATAAGACATGGGTGCGTGAAGAACCCTATGAGTCATGGTTGAGAAGACTCGCTTTGATGCTCTAACGCCACCAGCCACCATCCATTGGCTGCGCATGAGGAGGAAACAGAACATGAACGACACCAAGCTTGTGTACACCAACACATACGGGATTTGAGTCTCATATTGATTTGGGAAGGTATACCCCAGCACTTTGATCGCTTTCCCTGCTGAAGATGTCCATGTGGCCAGCCAAAAATCGATGGCTACATATGCTCCTCTGTCAAATCCCATTAAACTAAGCTGCACGGTAACGAATAGCATACCGCCTGCGTACTTGAACCAAAGTAGCCAAATTGCGAGAGATGAGAGTCCATGCTCACGTCGCTCGGCTTCTGTTATCTCTCCTTTGCGTGCATCCTCATCTTGTGTGAATTCAGATTGCTTCTCCTTCTTTCTTTGCGGTTCATCCCTGTCAAATGTTGCACCACCATTATCAAATGCATTTAGCTGTAGAGATGATTTCATCGATTTGAGGGTTGTCGTGTGTCGATGTCGATCATTAATCGATTCGAATGATTGCAGCTCGGTCCAGCTTCCGTAAAAGATTGACTCTCCGTTGTCAAGAACCAATATCTTATTCACTCGTTGAAGAATATGTTGCGAATGAGTCACTAGGACGACACCACTATTATGCAACAAGCTGCCCACGTCATGGACTTTGTCAAACAAATTGTCAAATAGCTTCTGCGATGTACCTGCATCGAGAGCCGATAGAATATCGTCAAATAGGCCGACGGAAGGATCAGCATATACTGCTCTTGCCACCGAAACACGCTGCTTCTGGCCCCCACTCATTGTGACGCCCCGTTCGCCTATTTGAGTCAAGTCTCCTGCAGGCCATTGTTTCAAATCTGGGCGCAAACAACATGCGTCTAAAACTCTATCATATCGATCTCTATCAAATGGTGAGCCAAAAGTAATGTTCTCGCGGACTGTCGTGCTCAAAATGAATGGGGTTTGCGCTGCGTAGGAGACTTTGCTACCACTTGCCATAGATATTGATGTGTCACTGGAAGATTGTACATCACCCAAAAGTCCTTGTATGAGAGTCGATTTTCCGCTGGCAACGGGTCCTACCACTGCGAGCACTTCTCCTCTATTTAGTCTGAAATTGATACCCGACAAGGTGAAGGATGCCTCAGTGTTCGCACTTTCCTTGTCCACCCGTTCAACAGAAGACGAATTTGATGATTCGCCCCCACCAAGATAAAAAATGCCATTTGTCACCTCCAAAACGACATCTGCGTCGTCTTCCCCGATAGCCGATATCTGTTGTTCAACAATACCATGCTCCTTCGTCTCCCTTCCCATGAAGTGAGATATCCGATGTATAGCTTGTACTCCAACCGCAACCTTGCTCAATAATTGGCCGGCTGTTTGGATTTCATTAGATTGTGTTGGGCTAAAGAAGAAGTGCATTATGAAGAGAGAATAACTCACCTTGATTGATTGGGAACTTCAGCATATTAAATAGCATCGTCAGAGTAAACACGGTAGATGCATTCATGATATTTTCTTCACAAACCAAAACGTAAGTGACAAAGGTAGCAAAACTTGCCAATACCGGGGTGAATACTCTGATCACAAGAGTGAGACCCCATACAAACTGTTCTTTCTGAACCAACGCCATCTCGCGCCGACGTGCATCCTGCACTCGTCGCTCAAACTCATCTTCGTAGTTCATTAGCTTCGTAATTTTGATGCACAGTGGTGGGAGAGTGGTGGGACGTGAGTTGCACGTCTCGTTTGAGGGATTCCCAATTATTTTCACCGCCGCCAGCTAGCCTCCACACAAAAAAATCAAAAACAAACCGCGACAAATAAATATTATGAAAATTACGAATTATACATACGCATAATCATTTTTGTCGTCATCTCTACCAGCCCAAACCTTCAAGAATGAATTCATAATCATCTTGATACACTGGTCATCTTCTGCTTTCTGTACATCCATGCCATACTGCAACTTTCCCAATTCCCTCATTTCTTGTTTGCGCTCATCCTTTCGTTCTCCACCATTCTCAATCCACGTTGTGTTCTCACTGATGTGATTATCTAGCCTCCCTTTGCGGTGTTTCCCAAACACATCTGCTAACTTTTTGAAGCTGCTGTGAAGTAGGTTCCTGGCGTCTGGACGTCTGGAAGTTCTAAGTTTCTTGAGCTGCGAGGGTCGTAACATCATCCACTTCACCATTGAAATAAACAAATCTCGTTCGGAAAAAGAATGGATACCAACAGAACCGCAGCCAAAGGAGTGTAACACATCAACTCCACCAACATTCATGTCACAGATACCACTACATAAGCATAAGAAATGTTAGATACAAGCAAAATCAAAACGAATCATAAGATAAATAGCACAACTCACAATACAGGAAGCTGAAGGCTTGTGCAAAGCATATGCACAAAAGCAATAGTGTCATTGCATGGGAAACCATGAGCGCAAACCAACACAACTGGAACATGATCCCACACTTTCACTTCACGAAGGTAGTTAAAAACAATCCCATCTTCACACACGAGAATGAATCTGGCATTGGTAACGATATCAACCGCGTCAAAGTCACAACCAATGATTCCCATTCCCAGGCTGGACCGAGCATAATAATCAGGAACAGAATATCCCTTGATGTTGTTCACCCTATTGATAGGCTGCTGACAGTTGAAAGAGTCCACAACTTCCCCTCCCTTCATATATTCAAAACGCAATTTACCGTCATAACGACCTTTCGCCTCATTAGTAATGTGGAATCCCCTTTCCGGTATGGACACAAACTCTTGTCCTACGCAAATACGCAAACCCTCGGAGAGCATAACAAGGATTGCATACAGCTCATTATTATATGAATTCTTGTTGAAGAGATGCGTAAACTCGTACATCAGTCCTCTCCCCATAAAAGTACGTGCTCCCTCCGGGTAACGCTCTTCCGCATTTAGGTTGTAATGGATCGTCTTCAATGTGCACTTGATTCTCTTACCAAGTGTACCCTTCAACAATTTTTCTTTCACCTCACCTAAATTATCACGAAATGAAATGAACCTCCACCCACTTCTTTGCATCTCTATCATTGTTTGATTGACGACCTTGAAAACATGCTTGGGAGAGAAGAGGGGATCACCATTTTCATCGGGGACTGCCTTGAAGTATTCAATGTTCCCGGCATCGTCCGTTACCTCTACGAGGCGGAATTTGCCCTTGATCAATTCATTTGCTGGGGCGAGATGAACTGTAGATCTTTTCTGTGAAATCACTTCATCATACTCAACAATGGAACTGAAAACAACGAGAATGTCATTATTTTCAATATTGCAATCTTTCAATGATTTGTCATTGTTTGTTGGTGAACGATCGGAATGATAGAATGGGTGAGTTGTAGGCCCCCGAGAGATAACAAAAGTATCTTCCGCCATCCAATTCTGCACAAGTGCTACGAGAACGGATCCCTTGGCCAATGGATCGATTGTGATTTCTGTGTCTTTTAGAACTTTGTTGCCATCATGATGGAGCAGAGTGATGGAGATATTTGATGGTGCTGATAATGCCATGGTTGTCTGCTGTCTGTTGCTACCGCTGGTGCTATTGTATTGTGCGTGCCGCAGAATAAAAAATAAAAAATGAAAAATGAAAATGAGAAAACCTTGACTCGACTCGACTCGACTCAGCTCCATCCTCCTTCACCCTCGCTCGCCATGGCGCTTGCAACAGCATCACCTGCTTCTCCATCTTCCTCTGTCGTCGACAACTTCTCCGGATCCCCTCTATCTCGGAACGAAGGTAGTTTGAGAAGCGACGCCGAAGACAGGCCTGTCAAGAAAAGCCGCATTGAAGTTGACGGAAAAGAGAACCATCCTCAGCCAAGCAAAAAGATCAAAAGAGGGGCAGACGAATCATCTTCCCCTACTGCTCCACGATGAAAGAAGACAAAAGAGTCTTCTCCTTCCAATAGACCCACTTCTTCGTTTGGGTTTGGTGCAACATCAGCGGCAGCGGCAGCAGCGAAAAATGACAACGCTCCGAAGTCACCTTCTACCGAGACCAAAAAGACCAAAAAGAAAACAGAAGCAGATGATGACGAAGATTGGGTACCTCCTGTTGACAACGACCTCTCAGACGATGAGCTCTCTAATGGAAGTGGAAGAATTGATGCTAGTGAGCGAATCAAAATAGAAGATGATTCGTCTCTGAGCGATGATGAATTGAGCGACGACGATGCACTCTCTGAAACAGAAGGGGAGTTCCGTATTTATGTCCAGGATACAGTAGTAGGTCTTCCAACAACTATTGACGTTCATCATCCTAAACGTCCCAAATGGAGTAGGTTGAAAAATTTGACAAGAAAGGTAGCCAATGCGACCAAGTCACTCGCCCTCTCCATCCTCCCAAAGAGTCTTTTCTATAATGAGGAAAACGAAAACGACGATGATGACCAAAGCACTGACTCACTCAATTACTATGTCAAACATTCATGCCCTGGCTCTGGGTTAGACGAGACTACTCTCTCTGAAATGAGAGAGCGTCCAGCAGTTACTCTTCGCCGTAGTGAACAGTTGGGTGCTCAATTGGGTCTTTTCAAGGATGGGAGACCGATGAGAGTAACAACTCTGCCTCTGCTTGATACGGGTAACAACTCTAGCAGAGGCGGTTCTCGAGCTAGATTTTTATTTAATAAGTACATTGATGATTCTGCAGGGAAGGAATTTCGGACTATGAAGGAAGCTATGGAATACTGCGGCGTTGATCGGATCAACTTACCCCACCCACAAGCCAACATTGACTTAGTACCAACAATGGGCTACAATCCAGATCAGGTTGCAGCTGTCTATAAAACAGACCTAGGTTATTCAATTTACACTCATGCCGGTGATTGCAATCTAGGATGGATGGCTATCGATGTGCTTGAGAAAGGTGATGACTCAGGGACTGTTTTAGCAATGGCATGTGAGAAAACAGATATTTTGCGTATTATTGGAGGATCTTCGTCTTCGGTCACAACAAATGATGCCATGAAGCTCCTGGAGGATGGAAGCCGCTCTTCAGTCGACATTCACAGCTTTACTTTGAGAAAACACTCTCCCCAAGAGGTGTTTGTGCCCGGAATCGTCTCTGGTAAGGAAGAAAAGTTGAACAGTTTGAAGAGCATCAAAGGACATTCGACAGGGAAGTACACCCTCTTTCAGAACTCTATGGTGGACAAGCCCTATTGGGATAGAGTTGATGCTCATCGTATTAGAACACATGCTCAATCGACAAATGAATTGTCTCGAATTGCGGAGGTTCATTTTAGTAGGGTGAAGGCAGCGTCAACGATGACTTCAGGTGAACACCACACAGTTACGAATCGCAATGGGGTCGAAACAAAAATTCATCGCTACAACGAGGAAGAGGAATCACATGGGATTTTCGAAAGTTATGATGCAAGGAAGAAGAGGACTGCCCGTGAGGAGGCTGCTGCTACCACGAAGAAGGCTGCTACCACGAAGAAGGCTGCTACCACGAAGAAGGCTGCTTCTACCACGAAGAAGGCTGCTACCACGAAGAAGAAGAAGAAGACTGAAGAAGAAGAATGGACTCCAGAATGTGAGTAATGCAAATCTGTGATTTTATGAATGAACTTTTAGCAGCAATGGATTGGATCTCTTGCTGTGTTGGACTGGGAGAAATAAATATATAAGAATTGCACACCATTTACACCAAACAAGCTCTTCTTGTAACATGGCGCTGACTATTTCTACTCGTTCGTCGGCAACAGCCACACGTTTCTTTCGAATCTGAACGATCCAATGAGCCACCCATTTTGATAAAGGCACGAGACCGATCAAAATAGCAGCTCCCACCAAACAAGTTGGCCCTATTATGAGCAGCAATAGTGCCACAACGATAATTATAGCAAGGGGACAACTCCAAATCTGATGACCATCGTGCATGACCTCGAACAATTTTTGAGTATCCGTGGCAACCAAGTTTGCCACAGTTCCCGATGTCAATCCCATCCTCCCCCGAGGACTGAGATCGAGAGACTTTTGATAAATGGCACAGGTCAATGCCGAGCGTATTATTATTCCACTCTCATATGATAAGAACTGATATCGATGTGTACACAATGCATTGGTAACGGATAGAAAAAATATGGCCAATACGTAGCCTATCGTTCCGCTGATGATGTTCTCCGATGGGTCAACTTTGCTTTCGATTTCTTGGAGCAACTTCATGACGCAAATCGGAACAGATAATTGAGCAGCCAGAGCGACTAATTGGCATATTCCAGCGGGCAAAAATATAGGCTTGACGAGTATCCACAGCGTCCGTCTAATATTGAAATTGGTTTCCTTGTAAACTGAAAAAAAAGTTGCATTCAATAGCGCCGCCTCGTCATTCTTTGGAGTTCGATACAGGTCGTTCTGGGTTAATTGAGCGTCTACTGACTTATCGTACTTTTGTCGAGCTCCCTTTTTGAAGATGCGGTTCATGTAGCTGTACGTCCATCGGTTGTACATCGACGACAGTGATGTCGGGGCGTCCTCCGGCCAGGGCAGCTGTGGTATCGATGACATAATTATTTGCTCTTGTGCTGGGACTGCGGCGGCAGAATGACTGCAGTTGTTCTTCTTCTGCCGCGGTGACAATGTAGGGAAGCACATTGTACTAACAAAATAAGTATTGGTCGATCGTGCTAATAAACCGAAGAAACCAGCGATACGAAATAGTCAGTCTGCATGCAGGAATTCTGGTCATCATCGTGAGAACAAAGAAGTTGTGTAGATAGTGTGCCGGCCGGCTTGAACTGGGCTGGTGTTGATGGTGTTTGGGGCTTGTGCCTCCCGCAAAATCGACCGGTACCAGATGACGTCAGGCAGAGATCGTATTATGTCGAAAAGAACAGGGGCAAAGAGAGACGAAAGAAGAATAGCGAGGCAAGTTATGTTTTTCCGATTCATTTTCCTCTTGACAAGAAAATGGCTCCTCTCAGATACCGTTGAGTTCTCACAAACTCCACCAACCACCAGCATTCTCGCCTCAATGTAAAAGCTGCGGCACTTTTCGGAAAGGGCTCAAGCTATTTTGAATAGCAATAGCGGTAATAATAGTGTAGCGCCAACTAGAGGAGGAGGAGGAGGAAGATCGCCGTTGTGCATAATCCCATCCTCAGCGAAGAGGGGAGTGATGGCGGTGAAGATGAAAATAGTCATATTTCAGGAGAGAAAGTGCTAGTGAAAAGAGACGTTTGGCTTCCCTTCGAAGTCAGGATCATAAGTTGGGTTTGCTCAATACTATGAAAACAATGAAGGAGGAGGTCAGTAAAGACAATGCAGCAACCACATCCGCTTCCAAATCGCAATCATCCTTCAAATATACATTTGGGCGGAACGACAATCTATCACGAGCTCAAGAAATAACAGGATTAAGTCCCAAAAAATCCAAAAGTCTCCACCAAGATGGACCTACCACCATCCGATCTGAACTTGAAGAGGAACGTCTCTATCGCATGGAGTTGGAACGACGTCTTGCCGAATCAACACAGCGTGAGGATGAATTAACACGTGAAAATCGTCGCTTGGAAAAGAATTTGGCAGAAGTGCAATCTCAACTAGATGAGGTGAATTCAACGGCACGGTCGAATAAGTATTCGTCGTCGGAACAGGCATCAAAAATTAAAGAGTTAGAACGCAAATTGAAGAATGAGAAGGAACGAGCAAAGGAATTAGAACGTGAGCGTGATGCGATTAAAGAGGAGTATGATCAAGATTTGGAAGAGCAAAAAGATATCAATCGTCAATTGGAACAAATGGTTATGAGCGAGGAGTTTGAAAAGGAGTTGGAGGATGAAATTAATCAAGTGAAGGAATTGGAGCATGCCAATCGACGCTTCAAGGTGAAAATTGACATGCTGGAGAGGGAGAAGAACGCTATCGTGAAGAGATATGATGGCAAGATGGAAGACTCTACGAACAAAATTATGTCGCTAGAGGAGCAACTGAAAGAGTGGGAAGGCAAGTTGGCAGGATTGGAATCTACCAACAGGGAAATGGAAGAGAAGTGGGAGGCCAAACTCGAGGAAGAGAAGCGATACGCACGCGAATTGCGATTTGATCTGGAAAAGGCTGAGGATAAGATCAAGGGATTGGAAGCGGAACTTGTCGAGTTGAGAGATTCGAATTCCATGATCGAGGAGTACGAACAAGTACTGGGCAAGCTGATGGAGCGAAACGAAGAGTTGGAAGTGGAGGCGCAGACGGTTGTTGAAGAAAAGGAAATGTTGAGCCGACAGAGCGCTCTAAAAGTGAAGGAGTTGGAGCGGAAGATCGAGGAACAAAAGGTGATTATTGAGCAGCAGCAAGAGACACTCGACGAAAGTGTCAAGACTATCCTGAAATTATACTCCCTCAATAATGGCCAAGGCGATGATATGTCCACGATGAGTGAAGAGCAGCTAACAGGTATTGCACGTGCCATAGTTCCACGACCATCTGGTAGACAAACAACACTTTCAACTGTGAGAGATGATGACCCCTCAACTTCCGTTGGTGGCGCACCTGGCATCGGCGGCGGTAGTCATCTTGGGGGTAACAGTGCACTCAGTGGACGCCGATCCTCTAGCCGCAGTCGAGCGCAAGCATTGGCGGATGATGTAGAGACTCTCATGCTAGAATCAGAATCGAGAGTGAGAGCACGAAGTAGGGGCCGCGCTTATCAAGAAATGGAAGAACATGATATCGACAGACCAGTCGCCAGGGCACGAAGCCGTGGACGTCAAGCACATCAGGTGGAAGAATTAGATGACGTGAGAGCTCGTGCGCGATCGAAAAGTCGAGGACGTACTGAAAGCTTGCGCCAGCTGACTGAGAGGGCACGCACCCCAGGAAGAGTTCGCAGTAGAAGTCCTGGAGGACACAGGCGAGACAGAGATTATGACCCATCTGGCCCTGTAAGTGATAGCCGCGCTTTAGTACTTGCAACTCCAGCTACAGATTCGGGTAGAAAATATGGAGGCCAGTATGATATTCCACCATCAAGTGGAACAAGACAAAACTTTCGTCGTGATGGTGGTGGAAAATACGACAACTTTGAGGGAACGCAACGACATGATGCACCACGTTCTGGTGGCCGTCCTGATTATCGTCCGGAGCGTCACGGTCACCAGCAACACCGTCGCGGCTATCACGAAGAAGGCTATCGCAGCAGTAATAACCCGCGTCGGGGCGACAGAGGTGGTGACAGAGATGGCGACAGACGCAGATCAGGAGGAGCAAATCATTACCGAAGAACGGAGAGTGGTGGTGAGTATTCGGAAAGTCGAAGCTATCGAACCAAAAATTACAACCATCATGATGACTATTACACACCTCGGCGATTACAGAGGGAGCCAGAAGACGAGATCGAGGCTCAGGGTCAGCCGAGGGTGATGACAGACGGTGATGACGGACGTCAGTGGGGCGGCGGCAATAGACGCGGATCTTCTCGAAGGCATCATCAAAGAGACCGCGACCGTGATTTTTGAGTATTTTCTACTATTACAACACAGAACGTTTAGTTTTTTTTCGTTCAGTGGTTCTTACTCTTGACAGTGCTCTGATTCACGATAACTACTTAGTACTAACTAAATTTGTTTGAAGAGAATGAGAACTTAAAGACTACTAGCGTCAGTACTAGCTGCAGCAGTGGCAACGACAGCATTGATGCTTGGGCCAACCTCACACAATTCCACTTCTATCAACACTTCATTGATAATATCCTGCTTCACATATTCTTCCACACTAGTCACAAAGCAGAAATTCAAAAAGGTAGTTGGTGCCAAAGACAATTGAAACACAGCCGAGGCGGTAAATATAACCCACATGATTAGTTCAGGAACCAAACCATCCGGATTTCCAACATTTGCGTGAAGATAAAGTGCGGTACCATCTCGTAACACGATTTGGGTTGTAGAGTATACGATAAGAGCAACACAGAGCCATGTACTGAAACGGATGGAGTCTCGATAGACACTTTCAAACTTTGCTCCAACGGCACCGAACAACTCTTCGTGTTCATTGCGTGGAGGGGAAGTCTTCGCTCCACCGCCTGTGAAAAATTGCTCCCCCCAACAAAAAAATGATGGACTAGAGTTGAAATCCTTTCGTATTTCCTCGATGGTATACCGTGGAGGAAGCAACGCCGCCTCACCATTCACTCCATCTGTAACCAGAGTGGGCAACAACATCTTCTTGATGGAAGTCATCTTCCAAAAATTGAATAATGCCCACGTGAGACTTAGACCCTGAAAAAAGATTGTCGGATAAAAGACCCACGGGGTAGCAAAGAAATACCCACATGATTCAAAGGCATTGGTGCTTGATGCTGAAACTATATCCCTCGATAGATCCACTGAATTTTCTAGCGCGATGAGTGGAATGAGAGGAAGCCATGTTACTGGTGATAATTCTACAGTTTCCTCCAAGTTGTGACCAAAGATACGTCCAAAGTAGGCTTCAATAGCAAATTCATTTGGGAGTGAGTATTTCCCCAAAATACGCTCTCTTGCCACCAGGCATTCACCGGCTCGATCCACCTCAGTCATACTACGTTCCTCAATAATAGTCTGAATGAAATTGGACTTCGATGCAGTCGATTTCAAGGCGTCAACCTTTTCCTCCTCTGATAATATTCCATCCCCATCTGTGTCAATCGTCATCGAACGAACCTCCAATGCCTCTGCCAACTCTTCTAGCGTCACCTCACCATCCCCATCTACGTCGAGCGCTAGCTCACTGATTTCCGACAACTTATTCACCTCTTCCAATACGGCACCGACACATACACCCGCCACTACGAAGAAAAGAATACCCACCTCGAAGAAGAATGTGTGGAGGAATTCGAATGCTTCAATTAAGAGTTCCTCGTCACCTAAGAATTCTTCTGAGAGGGCGCCGACGACGTGTCCGAGTGGTCCGCCGGTAACGATTGTGGAGAGGAATAGTCCGATGAATCTTCATATTACATGTCATTAAAAGTGTGTAGCGAGTAGTGGTATCAGTTAGAGGGGTACGATGAGAAGTAGGGAATATTGTTGTGAGAAGAGGAAGTGAAGTGCACACATTCAAACAACAATGCAACCTCGTAAAAATAGAAGTTATCCCACACTCACCCAAGACCGCCAACCTCGGCCAACATGGAATCAATCACGGGGACAATCGCCTTAGGAGTATTGTGTCGAACATTATGCACAGTCTCCTCCCAGAGTACCAACAACGCCACGATGGATATCATGGCCAATACCGACCAAAGCGTTGGAGTGTGTAGGATTGTGTAGAGGATGGTGTTGGTGCTGCTGGACTCTTCGACGATTTGAATCGACGACGATGGTAGCATTGCTAGCTGGTTGTTGTAGGGCAGCGTTGTGATTCCTGCAGTTTTTGTTGTTGCTGTTGGCAGCCACAATGGAGAGGATAGAGCGCTTGTTTTGGATGAAATAAATGACGACGACGACGGTGGAGCAAAGGCGCCGACAACACCCATTTTGGTCGCCGCCAGGCAAGTCACTGCAGCCGTAGCTATGAGGTGGTAGCAGCTCCGTCTCATCATCTTGTTTCACTTCTTGAATAATATCTTCTGCTAGTAGTAAATAGTTATGATGATGAGGAGGATAAGATACACATGTAGAATGTAGATAGTGAGAAGGGCTGTGCCATCTCCGATGATACTGTCGTCGTCTGCACTGTGGTCCTCCAAAAGATTTTCGTTGGGGGCTGCACTGACGTACCAGAAGAAGGAAGGCAGCTAGAGAGCAGAGATGAGTTGGCCCAAGATTCTTTATCTGACTACTGAATGAGCGAGAGGCAGAGGGGGACAATCGCGCTTGTCTTCGATGTAAGCGATTGTAATAATAATAATAATCATATTAATTTACACTGTTAAGCGATTTGTGCTCACCACTGCTATGTCAAGAGCCTTGCGTTGATGGTTGATGATACTTTTGAATCAAGCAAAGTAATACGCATGAAATGATTTGGAGGTTGTACTCTTGATAAAATAATTTCCTTTTTCCTGTCAACTTCGTCAACGGGCAGTCTACTACACAAGAAACTTGTGTCACTTGAAAAATTCCCGTCGTCGTCAATTCTTATTCGTTTTCCAAGCAATAAATTTATTACTGCCTCGGTTATTACAACGAGCGAGTGACACAGTACATTCCTAAGGAGGAAGCGACTTCCGATACTACGTGAAAGAAGATGTATGTTGGATCGACTTTACTGATCACTGCTTTGCCTCAACGTATCAACCACCATCGTCACTGGCATCACTATCCACCAAAACGAGTCACAGCGTGATGTGTTTAACTCCAAGCAGGCGAACCTACAGGCTTCACATCCCCACAGAATTACATCATTCCTCCAAAAGAATGTGGATATCTAGTCCAATCAGATGCAAAACAATAAGTGATTATACTCGCGAGAATTTGGGAGTGGGACGTAAATGGATGTGTATGGAAAAGTTTGCGATGCAAAGGTTTATAAAAAAGTGTTATTTTCATGTTCTTGTTTGATTCTTGTTTGTATTTCGGCTTTTTGTGTGTGGAAGTTGATTGTACAGTGCTCACATCTTCACTTTATTTCATAAATAATCAACAGCATCTATTTCACTTCTGGTCCCCACTCCTTAATAGACTTGCACTCCCTCGTCTTGACATATTTATCACCCACAATGCTCCATTGATCTACACACTTTACATAATCCCCTCTATCAGCCTTTCCATCTGCAGACACATTCTGCGGAAGGCGTGGTTTCATATTGGCTCGTTTGCACGCCTCTCCCATGGCTTTACCTGGAGCTCCGTACTTGCAGAGTGCTTCATCTTCACTTAAGTCTGGGTTTGCCGATGTGGAATCTTGCGATATTTGAGAGGATTCGAATGCGTCGAAGTCTAATGCTGCAGCGGTGTGGGGATAGATAACAGTTGCACCCATGACAAATGCGGTGGTTAGAGTATTTTGAAGTAAGCTTCTTCTACTCGTGGAGTCATCCTCTGATATTTTCGTCGCTCCTAGCGCTGAAAAGTAGTTGCGATTTTGTATGCGACGACAGCTTTGTTCAGTAGTAGCGATAAGGGTGAAAGCTGTGGAGAATCCGAGGACTAATCCAAGGAAGGAAAAAGAAATTGCTGCAAATCTGGTCGACATGGTTTCTTGGGAAGGAACCTGCCTGTGATGTCGTCCTCCACAACGCAGAAAATAATGATATTTTATGATAAAATGAAGACAAAAAAGCAGCAGAAGAACCGCGCGTCCATCCATCCGCTCTCGCTCTGCCATACACTCGCCATGTCCAAGCTTGACTCTTCGAATCGATGAGTCAGTCACTCTCTTCTCATCTTACTTCCTTCTGTTCTTCTTATGATCCGGTACTCAACTTTACTGGACTCTAACTGGATTAAATCTCTCCAACATACTCGGGACCTAAGCACTTGCGCTTGTCTCGTTCATTGTTCTTTGATATACTTTTTTGCCCACCCTCCCTCCCTGGGTTCTTGCAGAAGCAAGTTGTTTGGTTTTGGAATGTCGATTCTGTCACGATCGGTTCTAGAAGTCTGTCCGCCTAATAACGCCGCACCGGCTGGGGTCACTGGGTTCATATTATGTGTGTGGCTATGACATATGTGAACTCGGAGATGGCTACCTATGAGGCCGTAGTCGTACTGCCTTGTAAAGGGTAGTGTGTCAGACGCATAGAGGGACACCTGGTAGCATCTAGACTCGAATTGATTGTACAGATACAGACACAGTCTTTTCATCCCAGCTTGTTGCTGCAAGAGATGGTAGGAAAATTATCATCGCTCTTTTTAGGAGAGACATACCCCCACTTTTTGAGGAGTATTGTATGTAGTTAGTAGTCGCAGTATTGCGACAGCTACCTATCAGCAAATTTTTAGTAGTTGGATAGTAGAGAAAGATACAATCTCGTCTGCAGAGCAAAAACCTCGATTAGATTCTGATCCGGCATGAGAAGGGTTACAATAACTATATATAACTACGGCGAGGCGGGACAACATTGTTAAGTACTGCTTATCTACTGTTTTGTTAATGGATATAATGATAATATCTTAGCACAAATCTCTGAGACCCAGAAATAATTCCGTAATGACGCTTCATAAACATATCATCATCATGGATTGAGGGGTTGATGCGGCTGGTTCTTTCTAACCTTCTTGACTCGTCTCCTCCTCGATATCGCAGTAAGACTTTAGCCGAGCTGATATAGGAAGCGTGTTATGGTAACTTTGAGCTGGAGAAGGAATAAAGAAGTTCCTTTGTTGTGCTGCAATATATCCTTGTCGCCGAGCTAGTCCTGGGCTTTGTCTTTGTCCTGGAACTTGTCCATTGTAATAATAACTGAAGTAATGGCTTCTGTACCCATAATACTCATGGATATGTTGTGCAGCATTGTGCTGTTGCTG
>JALLBJ010000633.1:0-15714 GCA_036940105.1 Skeletonema potamos | reverse complement strand
CACCAGCTGCTGATTAGTACCTACTATGAATTAGAAAGCAAAAGAATATGGTTCCAAGCGTCAGATCTACATTGGTCGAGAGGGGTAAGATCATGGTATGGGCAAAACTTCTTCAAGCTGCACTGTCGATGCCACTTTTGACGTGAAGGAACCGAAAAATTTAATTAAATATTAATTTTTGGCTTCGTCAACACTTTTATACTAGTTCCGATGCATGTACTGACGAAAAGAAATTTTGAAAAACTTTACATATTGGGAAGCCACAAAAGTGGTCTCGAATATGGGGGTCCACTTTGCTCGCACTTGAAGGGCAATCGTGCGTGTGGGGTCACAGCCGCGTTACCACAGCCCCGACCACCCGCCGGGGCTCAGGTAAGTTTAGGCGGGCCGGAGAGGTGGATTTTGGATCTAGTTCTAATTCCTCTGCTACACATTCACAACTCAAAATCTTTTTTCCAAAACTTCGAAGTTAAGATGAAGCGCGCGTGGCCAGATTAATTTATCGAGGTAGACAAAAGCCAAAGATTGTAGATAATATTGTGTTGTGTTCAGCATATTACTGTGCCGAGCACCTACCATCCATTCACCCACCATGAGTAGTAAGAAGTCAGAGGACCCACCCGAAGATGTCGCCTCGCCTGTCGATTTGTTGTCGGGCGAGGCTGATACAGAGATTGCAGCTGCCGCCAAGACCGATAGCTTCACGATCGACGATGACGACAATAGAGGAGAAGAGGATGATGTTCCCACTCCATTGAAGGCATCACCTGGGATCCAGAAGCCGAGCAAATCTGGTGCCAAAATGGCCAAGCTATCCGATAAGACGTCCAAGATCATGAACGATTATCAAGCTTACCTCCAAGAAATTGAGACTGAATTTCCTTCGGGTTCGGTGGCTTCTGAATCACCTGTCGACCAAGTGAAGGAGTCTATTCGTGTCGGCTATCGAGATAATATTGCCGCGTCATCAAATCTTCCCTCCATTACCAAGGATTATAATCCACCAAGTGACACGCCCCTCCGTCGAGGCTGGGATCACGGAGATGATGAGGAAGAAGGCTCCCTCAACCTGAGAGATCATTTGGTTACACGTGGCCAAAAGTATACTCATCCATTGCTCCACTCAAGGAGATTTAAGAAGGCAATATGCTGTACGGCGCTGAGTGTTGTGGCTGTTGTCATCATTGGCGTTTCAGTTAGCCAGAAAAAGAAAAATGCCAATTTGCCCGACTGGGAAGGTGAATATGCAGCGATTGAGGAAAAAGAGAAAGAGGGACAAATGCAGGAAGATGCAGTCCCTACAACTGAGGTCGAATTTACTCGGGATGAATTGCTTGCGTATGAGGATACTGGGGAATTTTACCAACCCGTCTTCTTTGAAAGGTCAACTGATACTAATTACCCTGATGGTTCATATCTGGAAGCGTTGGAGTTTTGTGGACGCAAAGAAGGCTATGCACTCTGTCCTTTTGGCGCAATTTGTCCCTTGGGACCAGGCAGGGACCCAATTCGTGGTGTTGTACAAGGTGGCCCCTCGTGGAATCCTCTAGCTGATAGAGTTGACGATTGGGTGCAGCTTGCTGCTGACGGCAAGTGTACTTTGTATTCACAATACAATGCAGAACCTCCTGAATGGGGTACAAAGGGTGGAAATACCGATGCAACTCGTAACTTGGTTTGTTGCTATTCTGGCGTCACTCCTCCCGTCGCGACCTCAACGGACTCAGATATCACTTCCACCTCCACTGAAAACGTCGCGTTGATTGAATTTGATCGATCTAAGGACTGGACAGGTCAAACTTATGGCCAAGCTGTTGATTTCTGCGGGCAAAAGGGTTATTCGATCTGTTCGTATGACGCTATTTGCCCAGATGGGAACGAACGTCCACCTTCGAGTGGTCTCAAACCTGGTCCGGATGGACAGTGGGCTCCCATTAGTGATGAGATTCATGATTGGGTGCAAGTTGGCAGTGACATTCCCTGCACGAGGTGGTTTAGTAGACATCCTGGCCCTCCCATTTGGAGTGAAACAGGCGAAGATAACGAAGAAATTACTCGTTACATTTACTGCTGTTCGGGAGGAAAGGTAGTAGCTACTGCTGCTACACCTCCGACAACGCTTTCGACTACTATCGCCACTGTTGCTACATCTCCAGCAACGCTTGTGACTACTACCCAAACTCCTATTGATTCGCAAAACACTCAGGTAGGGGTTCCTCCCAGTAATATTCAGTGGTTCGATCGTTCCACAGGCTACAAGGGTCAAACGTATACGGAAGCTGTTTTGTTTTGCATTGATCAAAAAGCTCTGCCATGCACATTTCAAGATATATGTCCTTCAGGAGATGGTACGATCCCAAATGGTGGATATCGAGTCCCTTCGGGTGAATCTTGGGTTCCAATAAAGGAGAGTGTAGAGCTGCAGGATGACAATGCTTGGGTCAGTGTCTCTGCTGAGAATGCGTGTGCGAGGTACGATCGGTTGCACGCGGCCCCTCCAGTTTGGGGCTCTACTGGAGAAGGCAACGAAGAAATTACCAGAAACGTGGCTTGCTGTCAAGAATCGCGATCGCCTACAAATCAGGTTCGTCACTATGTACACTATTGAATAATTCGCGGTATTCATTTTTCGTTGGACTAACAATTTCGTTACTTTCACTTTTTCCCAGCCCACACCAATTGCGATGCCCGAAGCGGATTTTATCGAGCTTGCCATAGAAGATTTCGATCCAGTTTGGTACGATCGGAGTACAGGATGGCTTGGTCAAACTTACTTAGCAGCGGAGCAATTCTGTCATTTCGAATCGCGTGTCCTGTGCCCTATGATGGCTGTTTGTCCAGATCAGCCGGGTGCAGAAAATCTTCCGATTGGTGGTGTCAAGGACGGCGTAGCTTGGGTGCCTCTCGATTCCGACAATGAGTGGTTGCAAGTAGGTCAAGAAGATTCTTGCATTTCATATGCCAGTCTTTATAAACACAATCCGGACTGGGGCTTGACTGGAGATGATAATGAGAGTATAACGCGCCACATTGTATGTTGTCGGGATGACTCTGCTCCATTGCCGATGGATAGTGCAACGGATGAATCGGCTCCATTGTCAACGGATAGTGCAACTGATGGTGCAACGGATGAATCGGCTCCATCGTCAACGGATAGTGCGCCACCTAGCACGGAAACATCTGACATGTGGAGTAATCTCGCCGTTGAGCTATTTCAACCACAATGGCATACTGCCGCCGAAGGTTACGCACCTAGCACGCACTTTAATGCGCAGTTACACTGCATAGAGAATGGTCAAGTCTTGTGCCCCATAATGGCATACTGCCCGACCGGAGATAAGGCTCCGAGTGGAGGGTCGCCATTACTGTTAGGAATGGAGAGATTTCCGGGGGAGGTTTGGGCTCCTCTTGGTGAGGGGTTAGATTTCGTACAAATTGGAGCGTTCGAAGACGACGAGACCACCACGTGCAAATCATTGTCCCAATTGAATAATGGGAAGCTCCCTAGCGATCTTCCAAAACTGGGGGATGTCATTTTGTGCTGTCAAGGTGGTTTGGGAGACCCGACGATGCCATGTGGCGATGGACTTGTAAATGATGGTGTTTGTTCGGGGATAGACGAACTATGCTGTAGCAAAAATGGATTCTGTGCTGATTGTGATCGTGTCAGTCTCCTCGATGTCGATGATGTTGGCGTTGCTGGTAATGCCAATTTGAGCAATGTAAATTCTGGGCAAGATACTGATGCAAATTTGAGCAATGTGAATTCTGAGCAAGATACTGATGCAAATTTGAGCAATGTGAATTCTGGGCAAGATACTGATTTCACTGATCCTGTCGTCGAGGCTGGACGTAAATATGAGCCTGTTTGGCTTGGCCGCGAGCACGACTGGACAGGTGGAAGTTATGACGATGCTGTCAACTTGTGCATCAAATTTAATGGGAACTTGTGTCCTTATGAAGCCTACTGTCCACTCGGTGCGAAAGCAGCAGCCTTCCCTAATGCTCCAGGTGCTTTCGATCCAAATGATGAACACTACTCTCCTGTAGCAGACGTCGAAAATGCCTGGGTTAATGTGGGTAAGAAAGAAGGTGATTCCGCAACATCATGTCGTGGTTATGATGAATTGTATCCCAGTCAGCCAGAATGGGGTCTTACTTCGGATCGGCCAGATTTGAAGAGGTATATCTTGTGTTGTATGAAGAATGAAAGCGGTTAACAGTCAAAGAAGGTATTCCTACACAGATTTCCATCTCTAGAATAGGACTTAAATAAATATACATAGTAGCAATAATGAGTTATGTGTGAGAAGAGTTTATTGCTATGAGAAAGTTTATAAATTGTGGACACAAATCGATAAAGTCTAGCGATACGATGTTCCAATGAAGGCCTGGTCTATCTCTTACAAAACAATGCAGCAGTTCTTCTTTTTGATACAATTGCTTCACCAGTGAGATAGGCTGCAAACTTTTCATTCCAAATAGAAACTGCATAGTATCAAACATATTGCGAGGAGGTTGAGGAGTCAATACAATTTGATTACATATGATATAGTCGCGATCATACCTAGACAAGTGCCTCAGATATGTTAAATTTCGATGTAACAAATCATTTGCATTTGCTGTATTGTGCCATTTGTTATGAAGTAATGTGCTGTTGTGATGGCATGAGAATTCCTTCGCAATCCTATTCATATCGTAAAAAGTGCCATCACGATCAAAACAAAATGAATCGTGGATCAGAATCAACACATTCTTCAGTCTCCTTCGTACGTCGCCTATTGTCACTTGCTTCAATTGAAACCACCCCTGCAAATCTGCAACGGATATCATTCGTCCACCAAAAGTAGCTTGAATCAAGTAAAGTAGTTCATGTTTTTTTGAGGCCGTCATGGGTGCTTCATTTTTTAATTCAACGATTACAAATTCATTTGGATTGTCACCAAGAAATGAATTTATTTCATCCACGACATTAGATAGCTTGCCACCTTTTACAACACCATGACATGTGACAATGTCATCTTGACAACTGCAAACACGCACATCAAGGTATCTGGCGCCTTGATTCAGTTGATGATGAACCGTCAAGTTCTGGCATCTGCAAACACCAGAAAACAACGCCCACTTGGAAATAGTTGACGATGCTGAGTTGTGCGTTCCAGGTATGACGACATCAATCAGCTTTTTGTTGGCATCCAGCTTCGACATCCAAGCATTGTTTTTTGAGTAGGAGGAGCCGATGCATCGAGGTGAAGGCTGATGCGTAAAAAAGGCAAACTGGCAGCAGTTAAGAGCAAGCGCCGAGCATAGACAATCAGCTGCGCTTCGTCCATGGCAAGGCTCCATGGCGAGGCCAGTTGTGGCGGCCGACCTGCCGATGATGATACTTCTGTATTACTGGTACAACATCATGGAGAAGGCGAAAAAGAAGCGCGTTTGTTCAGTCAACAGTCCCAGTCACGCGTACGTCATCACGGACCATGCCGCATGCATACATAGCTGTCGACACCGAAACGAGTCCAAAGGCACAACCAGCATGGTCGCGCTGCGAGTAGGTAAATTGAATCGAGGTCATTGGCCAGGCGAAGGCAAACAGTAGAGTAGGATCTGAAATAATAATCAACAGATAAATAGATACTGGCATGTCTGATGCAATGGCTCCACCGCCGGCCAAGAAAGTGAGAAGCTGTAGCTCATCAGAGTCCACTCCGAATATTTCGTCCGAATCTCTCTCTACTCCCGGCCTTTCTATGACCGGTTTATCGTCTCTTGATGAAACCGCAGCAGCCAATTTGATCGATGCGGCGAGGCGGTACGAAACAGAAGCTTCACTGCGGTATAGACAATCACAAGAAGAAGTTACTAGTGCCAAAGAAGAAGTGCTGGCTGCCATGGAGACGCTGAAACGAGCTCATGAACGGCTTGGAAGAGCTGAGGTTGTAGCAGCCGAGGCCACAAAAAGCTATAAGGTGGCAACAGAATTCAAAACTAAATGGGAGCTACATTTGAATGTTGGGAAGAAACCACCACCAATAATGTCTTCTTCGGAGCATGAAGAAGATCAGAAGCACGTATCGTTTGCTCCTCAACATGACATAACTGGGTCTAGCTCCGTTGGGTCTACTGGACGAAAAGTAAAAAGAATACGGATTCGCGTCTCTGAACATGGATGGGGTATGTACGAAGGCCTGCTTGATTCCGTAGGAGAACCACACGGGCGGGGTACTATCACATGGGAAAATGGTGGGAGGTATGATGGAGAATGGTGTGACGGTAAAGCCAACGGTCATGGAATCATGGATTATGCCAATGGTGATAAATATGAGGGCGAATGGAAAGATGGCTGTCGTTTTGGCCAGGGCACACATCATTTCAAAGATGGAGGAGTGTATGAAGGTCAATGGCGAAATGCCGCTCCAGATGGACATGGGAAGATGACGTTGAAAAACGGATCTCACTACGAAGGCAGCTGGAAGGATGGTAAGTGGCATGGACCTGGAATCGTCCGTCCCGTCAATGGAGGTGAATGGGAAGGGACTTTCAATCTAGGGAAATGCACTGTGGGTACCTTACGCCGACCGAATGGTGAGCTGGAGATAGGTAGGTACGAAAGTGTCAACCCTGACGATGTCAAGGAAGGTGTTTGGTGGAGCATTGATCGTCAGAGCATATGGAAGGTAGAGAATGGTCAAAAGGTTGAGGAGATTAATTTTGGAATTGCATTAGAGATTGCATCAAAGATTGGAGTTCAGCTGCCAAGTGAATTGCTAACGAGCGAGTGAGGCTAGGAGAGAGTCCAGAAGTCGTTCTGCTTGCATTAGACGTGGATTGCAAGCTGACGCCGGTACGAGATTGTATAGAGTTTTCGCATCATTTCCCAAGACGTGTGGCCGCCTTTTCTTGTTAGAGCCACGATCGATTGCCAGATTATAACAATCTTGCGTGTATCTTCATGAAAAAAACGCTCATTTCCATAAGTTACTTTGCGGAACATGAAATTCTTTGACTACACAGAGAAGATCCAGTTCTTTGCTCAATTTTTTCTAACTTACTAAAATCAATTACATTGTATTTTATGCCTGTTGTTCAAACGTTAATTGTGGTCCCAGTAATAACAGAGCCCTCGAGGAGGGGACCTATTTTTTGTGGGTGTTTTTGGTGCGCGAGCGCGAATGGGGGAAACCCACAACATGGTACTGACATCCGGCCCCAGCCCACAGCCCACAGCCCACAGGAGGTCGAGCCTTCCTTGCTCCATTCTCGCCTCGAGCCTCCATGAAGCGTGTGTACCATATCTTAGGAGTGCATTATAGTCAGTTGATGTCCTAGTTCTGATCATCCAATATATGATCCCTATGCATCGCTTCACGCAATAGTAAAACTAAGAAATTTTCCAAGATGGCCGAGAGAGAAGCCCTCCAAAAGCGCTATGCCTACGCAGAAATGTCCAACAAGGTCCAACGGGCCGATCGACGATCTCGTCGAGATGGAGATGGCGGCGGCGGCGGAGGAGGAGGTGGAGCCGGAGGACCTACCGGAGAAGTTGAAAGTTTGTGGAACGTCCTTCCACCAGAAACTCTGGGGAGGATGGGAGATCGAGTCGGTGCAACAGCAGACGATGGTGGCGCCGAGGGAAAGAAGAGCGAGCGACCGGCCGAGGTGGCTGAGATGATGGAAAGGGCGGCCAAACGGCGGAAAAAGAAGGAGGCCAATGACTATATCGGGGGTGCTGCTGGTGCTGCTGCTGGTGGTGGTGGACCTTCGTCTAAAAGGAGAGATAATATTTTATTAGAGGCAGGGACCTCTATCCTGGATGATTCTGTTGGTGTGTCTGCTTACAGGCCCACAAACCCAGCTAGTCGCTCAGCGTATGAAACATTACTGAACATCCTTTCCTCCAAGCAATACTTGGGTAATCAACCATCATCTATTCTTCGAGGAGCACTCGATGAAGTGCTGGAAACACTCAAAGATGCTAATTATCGTGATCCGGAACGCAAGGAAGTCATCTCCAAACTTTTAACAGGACGAGGATCGAATTTACCCGATGCTGTTTTTGCGCAAATGGTACAGCTGGGGAAGGCAATGGACGACTATGAAGACTACAAGAATAGAGCTTCGGGTCAAAACAACAATGAAGACGAGAACGGCAACAATGGAGTAGATGATGAAATGGGAGTTG
Source organism: Skeletonema potamos (assembly GCA_036940105.1). Lineage (NCBI taxonomy): Eukaryota > Bacillariophyta > Thalassiosirophyceae > Thalassiosirales > Thalassiosiraceae > Skeletonema > Skeletonema potamos. Next base: position 7,532 of record JALLBJ010000633.1, on the reverse strand, counting down.
CCGTTGTATTTGATGATTCGGAAGAGGAAGGAAATCGAGGTGTGGATGAAGATGAGCGTAGCGACGTCGAGGAGGATGTGGTAGTTGACGTTGGTGACTCTTCATCAGATGAGGGGGGTGGTAACAGGGAGGCTAATGAGGGAGGGAAGAACGACGACGAAAGTGGTGATGAAGAACTCATTGTCCAAGGATCCACTGCGCGTACCAAGTCTGGAGGGGGGGAGGGCGGCGTTCGTATCCTTTCTGTCCACGAAATTGACGCACACTACTTGCAACGACGATTGGCGGCCACTTTGGACGACGCAGATGAATGTGCTAAAGTTGCTGACCAAGTATTGTCAGTATTGGATATCCGTGGGGGAACAAGCATCCGTGAATGCGAAAATCAACTGCTTGTCCTTTTAGGTTTTGAACGGTTTGACCTAATCAAAACCCTACTCGCTAATCGCGCTCGTATTTGGGGGTGTGTCTCAATCAAACGTGCTGTCGATGAATCGACAAGAGATTCTGTTGAGAAGGCCTTGATGGAAGATGAAAGTGGAGAGGGGGGGAGTGCATTGAACGAGTTGCGATCTAGGTCTGCGGCTGAAGATTGGAAGGGGGAGAGAATGAAGAGTGTCAAGGACACATTGAGGAAGCAGAGGGGCGATGGATTTGACAACGACTCTGAAGCAGTGGGTGGGGAGAGCAAAATGTCAAAAGCACTTGATTCCGTCAAAGTTGGCTCTAGGGGAGATAATGATGGTGATGAAAGTCTCTCGGATGTCAAAAGATCGGCCCATGAATTGGACTTTGACTCCCTCGCTTTCCGCGAAGGATCCCACACGATGACAAATAAAAAGTGTGAATTACCTGATCAGTCATGGAGGGCTATGAAACCAGGATATGAAGAAGTCCACGTCCCCGCTGTCCGAAGTGTGGCCCCTCCAGGTGAAAAACTTGTTCCAATTGCGGATCTTCCTGAGTGGACTCGTGATGCATTTAAGGGAATGAAAATGCTGAATCGCGTACAATCTAAGATGGCAGATGTGGCTTTGCGTTCGTCGGAAAACGTCTTACTGTGTGCTCCCACAGGTGCTGGTAAGACAAATGTTGCGATGTTGTCAATCCTAAATATATTGGCTCAGTATCGAAAGGAAAGTGCAGATGATATGATGAATGAAGACGAAAGTGGCAAAGCAAGTAAGCACGAAGGAACTCTGAATTTGAGCGCCTTCAAAATCGTCTACGTCGCGCCTATGAAAGCTTTGGTACAAGAGGTTGTGAAGAATTTCTCGAAGAGGTTAGCACCCTATGGCATACAAGTACGTGAACTCTCTGGAGATTCTAGTCTTACTCGTCAGCAAATTTCTGAAACTCAGATGATAGTAACAACTCCTGAAAAGTGGGACATCGTGACTCGGCAAGGGGAGGGCCGTGCCTACACGCAGCTTGTTCGGCTTGTTATTATTGATGAAATTCATCTTCTACATGACGACCGTGGACCTGTTCTTGAGAGTATTGTTGCTCGAGTAATTCGACAAGTTGAAACTACAGCAGAGCCAATTCGCCTCGTTGGTCTCAGTGCCACTCTTCCCAACTACGCTGATGTCGCTACATTTCTTCGTGTCGACCCAAAGAAAGGAATGTTCTTTTTTGACCACTCCTACCGCCCGGTGCCATTACAAATGCAATATATTGGTATCACAGAGCGTAATGCATTCCGAAGATTCCAGCTGCAGAATGAAATCTGCTATGAAAAGGCCACAATGCAACGTCGAAATGGGAATCAAATGTTAATCTTTGTTCATAGCCGTGCTGAAACTGGCAAGACTGCAAAAGCATTACGTGATCTTGCTATGGAAAATGATCAACTTTCTTTGTTTGTGAAAGAAGGTAGTTCCACCCAAGAGATTTTACGTGAAGAACTTGGCAGTGTGAAAAATGCAGACTTGAAAGATGTTCTCTCGTATGGCTTTGCAATTCACCACGCCGGCATGGCACGTGCTGATCGTGAATTGGTGGAAGATTTGTTTGCAGATGGACACATTGGTGTTCTGTGTTGTACTGCTACATTAGCTTGGGGTGTGAACCTGCCTGCACATGCGGTGATTATCAAAGGCACTCAAATATATGACCCTTCAAAGGGTCGCTGGGCCGAACTAAGTCCGTTGGATGTGCTGCAGATGCTTGGACGAGCCGGTCGACCTCAATATGATAATGAAGGAGAGGGTATCATCATGACAGCACATTCCGAGTTGCAGTATTATCTGTCGCTCACGAATCTTCAACTGCCGGTAGAAAGTCAGATGATCAAAACACTCCCTGACAATCTGAATGCAGAGATTGTTCTTGGCACCGTTCAAACAGTTAGCGAGGCAGTCGAGTGGCTGAGCTACACCTTTCTTTATGTAAGAATGCTGAAGAATCCAAATCTATATGGAATATCTGACACAGCAGCGAAGGAAGATCCTACCTTGAAACATCGCCGCATGGATCTTGCTCACACTGCTGCCTGTATCCTCGAGCGCAGCCATTTGATTCGTTACGATAGAAGAAGTGGTGCACTCCAATCAACTCCCCTTGGAAGGATTGCAAGTCAGTATTACATCTCGCATTCGTCCATGGCGATGTACAGCCGGCATTTACGGCCCAATATGGCTGACATTGACCTTTTGAGACTTTTCTCTATGAGTGGTGAATTTACCCATATCACTGTAAGAGAAGAAGAAAAAATGGAGTTGAGTAAGTTGGCAACAAGAGTACCAATCCCAGTTAAGGAGAGCCCAAATGAGCCTTCAGCAAAAATCAATATCCTTCTTCAAGCTTATATTTCACGTCTAAAGCTTGATGGATTTGCGCTTGTATCTGACATGGCATTTATCCAGCAGAGTGCTGCACGCATCATGCGTGCACTCTTCGAAATTTCACTCCGTCGGGGCTGGGCCAGCTTATCGAAGCTCACTCTGGCATTTTCAAACATGGTAGCTTATCGTATTTGGAGGTCTCAGTCTCCTCTTCGTCAATTCAAGAATGTCCCCGAAATCGTTGCTCGCAAGCTTGAGCGTAAGAGTGATATTGAATGGGCTCGATATGCAGATTTGAATCCGTCTGATCTCGGAGAGCTAGTCGGGGTTCCAAAGATGGGAAGGACATTACATAAACTTGTCCATCAATTCCCAAAGCTCGAGTTGTCTGCGCATATTCAACCAATCACAAGATCTACGCTTCGGGTTGAACTGAACTTGGTCCCAGATTTCGAGTTTGATATCAACGTACATGGATACGTTCAACTATTTCATATCATTGTCGAAGATGTCAATGGTGAAAGTATTTTGCATCATGAAATGTTTTTGCTGAAAAATACAGGTGCAGAGGACGAACACACTGTTATTTTCACTGTAAACATACTGGATCCGCTACCACCGTCATATTTCATTCGTGTCATTTCGGATCGATGGTTGCACTCAGAGGCAGTGCTGCCAATATCATTCAACAAAATGATTCTACCTGCCAAATTTTACCCTCCAACTGAGCTATTGGATTTGCAGCCTTTGCCCATTTCTGTACTGGGTGAAACTGCGTTGGTAAAACTTTACAAATTTAAAGAGTTCAACCCAATTCAGACGCAGACGTTCCATCATTTGTTCAAAACAGACAAGAACTGTCTACTTTGTGCTCCATCTGGTTCAGGAAAATCAGCATGTGCAGAATTTGCAATAATGAGAATGCTTGTAAATGATCCTCAGGGGAAGTGTGTTTATGTTGCTCCTAAAGAAGAGACGGCTCTTCACACCTACCAAGATTGGAGTACTCGTTTTGGATCAATTTTGAGATCAGGCCAAGTTGTGCAGCTTACCGGAGAAGTGGCACCTGACCTCAAGCTTATTGGAGAAGCAAAGATCATCATTTGCACAGCGAAGCAATGGGATGCAATCAGTCGTCGTTGGAGGCAACGAAGGGCTGTACAAGCTGTAACTTTGTTTATTGTAGATGATTTGCATTTCCTGGGGGGAAATGTTGGTCCAACAATGGAAGTGATCATATCTCGAATGCGTTTCATAAGCACTCAAAAGCAGCAGAAACAAGAATCGCAGTTGCGAATGATTGGTCTCAGTGCCTCACTTGCAAATGCACGGGAGGTCGGGGAGTGGATGGGCGTGTCTTCGAAGGGTTTGTTCAACTTTTCTCCTAAGGTCCGGCCAGTTCCACTTGAGATCTACTTCCATGCATTTGATCAAAGCAACTTTGCGAGTAGGTTGATGGCGATGGGGAAGCCTGCCTACAACGCTGTCATGAGGCACTCAGATAGTAAGCCATCCATTATTTTTGTCCCTAGCAGGAGACAAGCACAGCTCACCGCAATAGATCTCATGACTTATCGCCAAAGCATTGAAGGGGAAACCTTCCTTTCCAAAGATGCTGATTCTGATAGAATTGCTGAGGTTGCGTCAAAACTTAGAGAACCAGCTCTACAGCAGGTCACGACTTCTGGAATAAGTTTCTTACATGATGGAATGGTGGAGGATGATTGGGAGGCGATACTTGGTCTGTATAGTGATGGAGCGATCAATATCTTAGTTTGCCCCGTTGATATTTGTTGGAAGGTCAAGATTGTCGCTCATTTAGTTGTCATAATGGGAACTGAAACATTTGATGGGAGAGAACGACGATACGTTGATTATCCGATTGCTGATCTTCTCCACATGATGGGCATGGCAAGTAGGCAAGGCGTCGACAGCAGTGGAAAATGTGTCATCATGTGCCATACTCCAAAGAAGGAGCATTTGAAGAAACTCTTGTACGATCCTCTCCCGATTGAGTCTCACATTGATCATTATCTCCATGACCATTTCAACTCAGAGATTGTGACAAAGACCATTAGCTGTATGCAAGATGCGGTTGACTACATCACATGGACACTGTTGTATAGACGCTTGTCGAAGAATCCTAACTACTACAACTTGCAGGGCACATCAAACGTTCATCTCAGTGAACATATTAGTGACATGGTTGAAACGGTTTTGGGAGATTTGGAGGCTAGCAAATGTTGTCAGTTGACCGATGACGGAGATGTCTCGCCTCTGAATTTAGGAATGATTGCTGCATACTATTATGTGCAGTATGAAACAATCGAGCTAATTGCAGCTTCCCTTACTGCAAAGACGAAGGTACGAGGGATTCTTGAGATCCTCTCGCATGCTTCCGAATTTAGCAACCTTCCTATTCGCCAAGGCGAAGAGAAGGCGCTCAAGATTTTGGCAAGGAGCCTCCCTCAAAACTTACCGGAGTCTGCCCAATTTCAAGATCCGCGAACAAAAGCGCTTGTTCTCCTCCATTGCCATTTCAGCCGCAAGGCTCTCTCGACTGACTTGCACACGGACCAAAAGCGTGTTATCTGTGATAGCATCAACCTCATCCCTGCCATTGTCGACGTCATTAGCAGCAATGGCTGGTTGAAACCTGCTTTGGCTGCCATGGAGTTGAGTCAGATGGTTGTCCAGGGACTCTGGAACAAAGACAACATCCTCATGCAGATTCCTCATTTTACGAAAGAGATTGTTCAACGCTGCGAAGCGTACGAAGGAGAGGAGCCAATTGAATCCGTGTTTGATATCCTGACGTTAGAAGATGATGTGCGAAATGACTTACTTCGTCTTCCGGAGGAGAAAATGGCAGATGTTGCTGTCTTCTGTAACAACTACCCTAACATTGAGGTAGCATTCGATGTACAGGACGCTGATGATATTACTGCCAGTGACCCTGTGCAGATCGTTGTAACGTTAGAAAGAGAAGTTGACGAGGATGACGAAGACGAAATAGATGAAAGTGAAATGGGGAAAGTAGCAGCATCTTTGTTTCCGAAGGAGAAGCGGGAGGGCTGGTGGATCGTTATTGGCGATACCAAGACCAACTCTTTGTTGTCGCTGAAGCGTGTCAACTTGCAAAGGAAGCAAAAGGCTGTGTTGGAATTCATGGCACCTGACGAGCCCGGTGACTACAACTTGACCTTGTTCTGTATGAGTGACAGTTATCTTGGTTGCGATCAAGAGTACAGTGTCCCTATCAGTGTTGCGGTTGGAGACAGCGACGATGATGAGTCATCAAGTGGTGGCGAAAGTAACTAAAGTTTGCTTCATTTTCATTGGAAACATCAGTATCTACAGTATGTTTACATTATAATCTATTGCTCCATCTCTACATTGCCCTCGATCGAATCATACTGATCTCGTTTCCGTCTCCTCCGTGTAAATCGTTTTGTAGTGATAAATAAGGCGATAGCAAGCACTGTAGCTACTAAGCTTATCACATACCAACCTGATCCTCGTTCCTGCGACAAGCATTCGTTATATTGGTTGGCAGTTGAGGTTCCTGAAAGTGTACACAGCCACTCAGCCCGACACTCTGCATCGCAGTTGTCGTCTGCACGAGACGATTCCACATCACCATCTGATCCAGAACGTACCAGTGAGAGAAATGACTGCAATATTGGACTCGGCTTCCCTCCTTTGTCCTTCATTGATTGTAGTATGGAACGAAAGACATTAGCAGATAGTCCCTCCGCTTTGATCTCTTCAGATACAGTGCTGTATGTGTCTGAAAACGTGTACAGCTTCGACCACTCTCCTGCATTGCTATCACTTATTGGATATCGATGAGATTCGTAGTCTAAGAGTCTGTACTTGTTGCCATCTCCTGTGTCGTTGCCGTAAAACACTTTTCTAAATGAAGGGTTGTTTCCGTGAAGTGGTGTTAACGAGCCAGCAAGAAGAAGTGGTGTGCTTATAGCAGATGGAATTGCGGATTTACCAACGCCAACGCGGAATTCGTCGCTATGTAGATGTCCAAACAGCTGCCCTACTATAACATCATCAAACTCTCGAATAATTTCAAAGTAGACATTGATGTATTTCTCTTTCCAAAGTTGGGTGCGTCTAAAATTTCCGACTAAAGTCGAAGCATTTATCAAGCTATTGGCTGGAGGAACGTGACCAACAATAATTGCTTGTGAGTTACCTCTCTCGCGAATATTTGTCAGCATTGCCCGAATCCAATGAAATTGTTCACCAGGATCGTCAGCATTTGATGGTTCTGGTAAAAAGACGGGACAATATAACACAGTATTGATAGATAACAAAGTAAGACCATCTGGAAGAACACGAGAGTAATATCCTCCCCTCAGAAATGTCGATTTTTCTTCGGTAGAGACGATGTTACTGAGGGCACTGTAAATCACACTCAACATTCCTGAATCTTCAGAGATTTCGTCTCGCAACTGTAAGTAATAATCTGGCACTACATCATTGTTTCCTAGAGACACAATTATCTCTACACCTGGGAAGGTTTGAGTAAATAATATTGCTAAATAGTTCAAAATGTCTCCAACTGCTTTCATTGCATCGGTATGATACTCTGAGTTTGCTGCCATCTCCACCTCATTGTCATTTCGACTTTCACTTCCTTCGTGGAACTGACCAGCAGTATATAACATGTCAACTCCATGACGAATGGAATCTCCACTCAAAATTATAAATGAAGGTGACGCAGCGATT
>JALLBJ010000632.1:0-15728 GCA_036940105.1 Skeletonema potamos | reverse complement strand
GAAGATTTGACATCGTCCTCTTCAGGAAGAAAGGGATCCTCATCAAGAAAAAGGTTGCCGATGGGATCGTTGGGAAGGTCAGTGAGAAATTTAGTTATTGGAGAACTCAGCTCAAGCTCTGATGATGACAGCTCGTCTGACAGCGAAAGCAGCTCCGACAGTGACTCTTCGTCGTCGTCATCTGATAGATCTGCGGATGTGAAGCGAAGGCGCAACGCGAAAAAGGCCGTCGAATCTCGCAAGACTTCCACCGGAAAGAAGTCTACGTCTAGGAAGGAGAAGGCACCACGCTCAGATACCAGTGGACAGAGAAAGTACAGTAAGAGTAAGCGTGGTCATGGTCACGAGCAAGCAAGCGAAGATTCTGAAGTGATGTCCAAAACAAATGACTACCTGCCTCATATGTTGGAAGCAAATTTTGACGACGGGTCATGTGCAGCTGTAGCCATGCCGGAATCTCCACCGGAGAAACACTCGCGTGGTGATGACAGCACCTGTGCAGCTGTCGCCACGATAAAACCTCCCTCTCAGAGATCGTTGGGATCGAGGACAAAACCATCCAGATCGAACTCAGACTCCCATAGAGCAGATTCCAAGAAAGTGTCCAAGAGGACTAGCAAGGATGACAGAGGAGGCTCTCACGGCAATCGCGAAAGGAAGAAGAAATCTCACAAAAAGAAAGGTGAAGATGATAGAGATGCGAACGATGGACAAACGCACACTCTCGAACGGCGCAGTTCTCGTAAGGTGTTGGAGAATGTGACATCGTCTCTCAAGCGGTCGCTCTCTAGTTCCATTAAAGGCCTATCACTTTCTGCGAAGTCGGCCCTTGAAAGTGAAGACGCTCGCGATACTAAAGACGATTCGAAGAGAAGGTCGACTAATTCATCGAAAAAGAAGAGCACTCACAAGCATCATAATCGAGACGATTCTGAGAGGGGCTCAGATCGCAACAATCACCGTCGTCATCGAGACGATTCTGAAAGGGTTTCAGATCGTGACAAACGTCATCGCTTAGATGATTCTGAGAGGGGTTCAGATCGAAACTCCGAAAGAAATGCTGAGAAAGCTTCTAGGAGAAGACACAGTCGTAGAAAAGATTCTGACCCAGACCACGTTTCGGACCGTGAAACCAACCGTGTTTCGTCACACAAAGGCAGTTCTCGCAAATCTTCTCATCGCACCAAAACAAAGTCTTCATCGTCAAAACATTCGAGTCACAAGAAGAGCAGTGGTGATGGGGAAAGGGTTAGAAGAAGAAGAGATACCGAAAGTGCAAATTAGAAGTAGTTTAGTGCGGATGCACAAATAATCATTGTTGGTGAGAAAAGATACAAGAGTACCATACGTGTTGCGAAAAGAGGAGGAAAGTTTTTTTCAGAAGAGCAAGAGATTCTTGACAAAGTTAATACGATAATACACTGTAATACTATACGATGGATCTTCACTTCATCGTCATCATGAATCGTACCATACCCCCACCTCGCGCATAAAAAGAAATGGCATACTGTCACAAGCAATTTGACCATGATTGGTTGGGACAACAAGAGCCGAAAGGAGACTACGAGTTGCTATTCACTGTCATGATTATTAAGTTATTGTAACGAGTAGATCTCTAAAAGAACATGAACTCAAAAGAGCAGATGGCGGTTGGGTAGAAGCGCTCATCTGTCGTAACAGCATGAGGAACATCGCCAACGTATTGGCGAAATGAACTGGCACGTCAGCAATGGTCGCAGCGGCTGTTGTAGCGGAATCATAAAATACCAGCAAGGCAGCACTGCATGTGACACATCCTAACACAAACTTTCAACTTCAACCCTAATTCTTATCATTGTCGACTATTATTTCGTTGAATGAGGTGTCAAGAAACAATCACAGTCCTAACTTCTTCCCACCTTCACAGTATTATTACTATCTTCCCTCTTCTTGCATCGACTCCTAGGCCTAGAGGAGAGTGCTTGCACAGTAGCAAGTCCAATCGCAACGATAGACAACAACAAGGTATTGCCTGTGCTGGTTGCATCACCAAGAGTAGGTGGTACCCTAACTTCGCCTACAGCTGAAGGAATCTCATTCTCCTCCTGTCCTCTCCCAATCATCCAATAATTTCAGTTGTCAATCTGCTTGTGGGGCTCAAAGTAGCGTCAAGTTTGGGTAAATTATGTACTTTGTGCAATAGATACTAAAACATGCCTTTTGGGAGGTATGTAGAAGGTGGATGGCAGAAGAGAGAGAAATTGCTATCGTCCTCGAAGAAGGATGAAATGGAGAAGAGGGTGTGGGGTCATTCTGAGGATTTCTGTCTTTCATTATTCCTGTAATTCACCGCGTTTTGGACAGGAAGATGCCCCGTCTCAAAAAGTCCGCCATCATCAGTACTATTATGGTACGGTATGGTACCACGCCGTCCTTTCACACGAATCGTTTGAGCTGGTGGCCGTCGATCCCGGTATTTTGTCCGAATGAAAGATACTTCTTGAAATGTATCGGACATAAATAAAGATCACTCACCTCACTCGTTTGAAAAGAAGTGATTGTTTTAGCTCGCTTTCATAAAAAGAGAATCAGATGGAGGAGCAGTACTTGTTGGTGTAAACAGCAACAAAGAGAAAGAATAATTTATATATACCATCATGTCGTCATCATCCACCAAAACAACAACTGAAATCCTCACCACCGCCAAGAAAGGACTTGAGGTAATCTACCGCACCAATTTCCTCCCCGAACCAACCGAGGAAGGATATATCCCCCCCCCCTTCACTGGTCCTCAAGGTCGTATTAATCGATTACATAATTTTCCACGATTGGGATTTCCAAATGATATTGCCGCCCTTGCCGACACTAGTGGTGGCGGGGATGCGGTGGTGGTGGTGCCTGCTACTACGACGACGTTTCCGTCATCTTCGTCAGTATTATTGGAGGGGGGGGTTGACGAACGACACAACACTAGCAAGTATCGAATACATCCCCCCCTCTTACGAAAGAACAAACATATCCTACAACAAAAAGGATGCGCAAGATTACATCAAGGGTATTGCTGCAGTGGCCATTATGATTATTTGTTTGTATGTGATTTGGGGATTGAGTTTACTTTTGTTGCGAATGGGGAGGGTGGATTGCTGCTTTCGATTGTGGTGTTGTAAGAAGAAGAAGAAGAAGACACAGAAGAAAATGAGTGGTGGGGGTGAAGTGAGTGCACATTCTACCAGGGCAATTGCTAGTGGTGAACAAGATGGTAATGTCCAACAACAACACGAAGACGACGAAGACGACAACGAAGAGGAGGATGAAATCAATCAAGACTGCTGCTGCATTACATGTCGTGAATCCATCCGTGCCAAGGGCGGATGCTGTACACGTAATGTATTCTGTGGATGGTTGGCGGGGAAACCACCCAAAGTACCCACTAAGGCAAGTTTGATTAGGGAGAAGGAAATGAAGAACAAACGTTTGATTCAAGATGGTATGATGAAGGCTATGGGGGGTGGGATTCAGAGTGTGAATAAAACGATGAAAAGTGTTGCTGTTGTGGCTGGGAGTAGTAGTGTTAGTAGTAGTATATTGAAGAAGAATGGTGATGGGGAAACAATTAGTAATGTGAATGATGGAGGGGAGAAGGAGGACGAGGAGGTGAAAGATGATGTTGTTGTCGCTGCTGCTGCTGGTGCGGCGGAAATGGCAGCAGTGGCTACCACCGTGGCCAGTCAAGAAAACAACAGTAATAACAACAACGACGACCCGCAAGATAAAGGGGTGGTGCTGGCCGAGGCAGAAGAGGCAATCACCATCACAAAAGAGAGTAGTGATACTACTACCGACATCATCATTACCGATGAATATCTTCAAAAACGTCAAAAGGCATCACGTCGTACCATGCTCGCCATACGAATCATCTTCCTCGCTTCTGCAGCTCTAGTTATCATCTTCTCAATCAAGCTATCTGTCGACGGGTATCGTGGAATCAATGACATTTTCGATTCTGTCGATCGTTCCATCAACTTCATGGCCGAACATATCGACAGTGTCAAGACGGAAGTAGATGCCTACATCGCCACCAATGAAGAAATGGCACGACGTAAAGCGGAGTGGTTGAATCGTACTAAGTCTCAAATTGAAGCTGGATTTGAGGGGAAACCATGGTGTCCCCTAGCCTTGATTAATGATGGGAGGATTGATGTGAATGTGTCGTTGGCCAAGCTTTTACTACGAGGAAATTTGTTTAAGTTGGCGCTTATTGATAAGGTGGATGAGGTGAAGGATCAGGCATTGGATGCCGTCGGTGGGACGGTGGATACTGTTCAGCAGAGTCAGGCGGCAGGAGTAGTAGGAGGAGGGGATGTGAGCAGCATTGTGGAGGGTGTGAGCAACGTCGTTGGTGGCGATGGTGGAGCCAAGAAACGAAATGTTGTCTCAAACGTAACCGAGTCGGTGCAAAACTCTGTCGACTCGACAGTGCAGACTACGGACAATTTCATTAACACTGTAACAGGGGACTTGACTTCGGCAGCACAGACAGCCGAGAATGCGATTAGTACTGCGACGGCGGACTTCGCTTATAATGCTTGCATGACAGCCGAAGAATGTCAGGAAAGGAGCGAAGAGCTTGGATTGGTGTTCAGTGGGACTGGTGAATTTGAATCTTTCGGTTGCTTTTCCGTCCAAGGAGAATTAATTTACTGGGGAGGTGGTACCTTGGAACAGATCATGTCGCCAAATGTAACTGATCAAGGATCTACTCTTCACGAGCGGGTTGTTTGCAAGGCTGCCGCGGCGGTTGCTGTCAATCTCGTTGACAATGCTGTGGATAGCGCTGTTGATGTAGCCAAGGAGAAGGTCTTCACAGTCGTGACCTTCTTGGATGACCTTCGAAATTCCGAGGGTGGCAAAGTCGAAGGGATTCTTAGCAAAGTGTTAGGTTTGAAGGACATAATTGGAGAGAACAATGCTACTGATAGTACTGATGCAGATGGCGACAAAAGAATCAAGATTTTAGTTGCCAGGTTGACCAAACTTGTTCGATCACTGATCGTGGAAGGTGCCGACATAGCTCAAGACGTCATTTCTGGAGGTGGCCAGAGAGCATTGCAGTTAAAAGGTTCTAGTGCAATGGATGCAATCACTGAAACGATTGTGGAAAAAGATGGAATTAACTTCACCATTCTAAGTCTGGCCGAAAACTTTACAGGCGATGATTTGATCATCAACGGGTACAATGTGACAAAACTCTTCACAACAAATCTGACGATTGAAATCGACGTAGCCAACCTCACCAAATCGCTCAATGAAAAGTTGGAAGACTCCTCTAGCTTTTTGCTTGATATATTTAAGCGTTTACAGACGGCCCTTGAGTCCGTCTTACAGAAATCCAGAGATGCACAAGACTCATTGGAATCCATCCTTCCCTATTTCAATGTGGCTGTGATATTCGTCGTTATCTTGATACTTCTCACGAGCTTCTTCATCATTGGAACTATTTTGGCGTGGAAGAACAAGCAGTTTCGCCTCTTTCGGTGCACACAAGACCGAATCATTCTCCCCATCTTCATCCTTGTTGGACTGTTTGTGTGGATTTTCACCACAGTCTTTCTCACGCTTGGTGTGTTGTCTGGTGATTACTGCGTGGTTTCACCCGATGTTCAGATGAACAAAATATTCGAGCAAACCTTGGCGAAACTCTCCCCGATTGGGTACAAGTTTGCCTACTACTATTTCAATGGATGTAACTCTGAAGCCCGTCCAATCATCATAAGCGTTGCCTATAAAGCGTTGGTCGGTTTGCGGGTTGGCCTGGACCAATTTTTCGAGTTGGTAAATAATTTGGGTGAGGGACCATTGCGTAGAGCTTGTGGATTGGGCAGTGAAACTAATGCCCTCGAGGGGGATCCCGTCAACGCTTTGAGCGTATTGGTCAATGTTCTTCGGAACCATATTGGGGGCGCAATGAGTGTCGCGCTGCAAATTGCAGAATTAACTTCATGCAAGTCGTTCTACCCGATTTATGCATTCTTGGCGCATCAAATTCTGTGCACCGATTTCATCAACCTTTTGGGACCTATGTTTTCAAGTCTGTTCGTCATTTCCATTTTTAGCATGCTTATGGTGACGATGCGTGTGGCGTGGCATGAGTTGGTGGAAGACGAGGACTCTGGTGAGGAAGTAAAAGGTGACAAGCATGTTGAGGATGGCTTTGGAAGTGACGACGACGAAGCGGCAGTCGAGGCGATGGATGCTGGAGAAGCTGGGAATGAGGAAGTAGTCGAAGCAGAGGACGAAAAGGAAGAACCCGACGTCTGCGAAGAGAATGTTGAGACAAAAGGAAAAAGTACTGTAGACGAGGTGGGCGGGGGGAAGGGAAATTAAGAAACCGCAGAGCCTGTACCTATTTTTATTGTGGTTTGGTAAAGGATAGATGAATGTATTTAAAGGGTGTTCGTAATTTTACACCTTTCTCAGCATCGTAAGATTTCTGCCAGATACAAGCCTGGATACGATGCTAAGATTCGTTAGAATGAGAGCAATGCTCTTCTAAAGAGATGGGGGAAGTTTTCAAACTCGCATTTTCATCTTTTCTCAACATACATGCCACTTAGAGCTGTCCACTCGCACTAACAATAACAGGTTTCGCGGTTTTACCACTACCAGATCCAACACCCTCAATAGCCTTGACAACATCCATACCTTGAACGACACTGCCGAAAACGACGTGCTTACCATCCAACCAAGGACATGGAACAGTGCACAAGAAGAATTGACTCCCATTTGTGTGAGGACCAGCATTGGCCATGGAAAGAACACCAGGGCCGGTGTGCTTCAGCTTGAAGTTCTCATCTGCGAATTTGTTTCCCTGTGGATGATGAAAGTCGAAGTAAAAAAAAGTGAGATCGCCACCCCTCCTTGAGTAGAGAAATAAGCGATGAAATGGTATTAGACAACAACACTTACATAAATGGACTTTCCGCCTGTGCCGTTATGATTGGTAAAGTCACCACCTTGGCACATGAAATCAGTGATGACACGGTGGAAGCTCGATCCAGCATATCCGAAACCTTTTTCGCCGGTGCAGAGAGCACGGAAGTTTTCGGCCGTCTTGGGCACAACATCAGCACGCAATTCCATGATGATACGGCCAGCAGCGCTGCCACCGATGGTAATATCGAAGTAAACTTTAGGGTTGGACCTGCGTTGTTTATTTAGCGATGGGGTAAGAACATGAAATGTTAGTATTTGATATTTAGACATGCAGCGGAAACCGCATACAGCGGGCGCAAAGAAGCATATAAAAGTCTAGCCCCCCCCCCTATCAACCAATTTTTCCTTGCACAATGTAGAGAGAGTGATAGGGCATAAACCAATTACAATAATATTTGACCAGAACACAGAGCGGCCTCATGTCGGTCGTCGGCGTCTGTACGTAATATCTTCTGTCTTCTGCCACCTAGAAAGACCGAACAAGCCGTAACGAGCTGCCTCCAATATTGCGATCATCCAAGCCCTCCAATGCTCAAGACTTGCACTAGCGCACCATCCAACGACTTACATGTTGGACTATTAAATCAAAAATGGATTGTATGGATTATGTATCTCTCTTGAAAAAAAATCTTTGGTGAGAAACAGCTGCATTTTCGAGGAGGACGACAGCTTTCCACGAACCGGGACCCACTTCAGTAAGTAGGAGGAATTAGTACGAACGCGATTGCGGTACTCAAAGCGCAGTTCGGTGTAGGGTTGCGCTATAGGAATTAATACCAATATGTGTGCTTTCTTGCTTTCTACTTCAAATGGGTCTTGGATCGTTAAAAGATTCAGTATTTTGTAACACGTGGAGAAACTGATTCAGGAGAGGTATGAGGTATCGATGGACAGACCATCTCAATGAGTTAGGAGTGCGGTCTTACTTAACACCTAGCAATGCCCACATCGCATCTGATGTTTGGCTTGCCTCCCTTGCAGCTTCTTCATCTCTTCAAGCAGAAGGTGGTTTGCATTGAAGAATCAGTTGGATTAGAGAGAGAGCCAACAGGACTTTAATCAGTTTTTGATCGTCGTAGTCTCGGATCGGTACGATTACGGTACGATAGCCAAGGCAGCGATATGTGGAGCTAGTAAATAGAAAATTTGTGACTTGGATAACTGAATTAATAATCTTAGCGCTTGCCTTTCTTTTTAATCCCAATTCCACATCTCTGTCTCTCTATTCTGAATAGAGAGCTCCAACGATCCCACACTGCATTCTATCCACTCTTATCCCTTCCTCATTCTACCCATTAACCATCCCACACACTTTACTCACTACTATTGTCACTCTCATGCCTTGACAAGTCCCATCCCTCACCCCTATCAATCATATCCAATCGATTCGCACCGCACCCAATCCATCGCACAGGAACACCCAATAACTCCTGGACACGAAGGACATACCTCTGAGCATTCACGGGCAAATCCTCAAAGTTTCGTGCGCGTGAAATATCCTCCGTCCATCCGGGCAATGTTTCATAAATCACCTCGATTTCCGACATTGTCTTGAGACAGGATGGCATTGTATTTAAGATCTTACCATTGTGCTTGTACGCGCGTCCAATCTTCACCTCGGCAAGTCCCGTGAGTACGTCCAACTTGGTCAAGTTAAGTGCCGTGAATCCATTAATAAGCGTCGAATACCTCATTTGAGGAACATCCAACCATCCCACCCTCCTAGCACGTCCAGTCGTGGTACCCCACTCGGCACCCACCACACCCAAATGCTCACCAATACCTACATTGCGATCCAACTCGGTAGGGAATGGTCCCTCCCCCACACGCGTACAATACGCCTTGGTGGTACCATAAATCCCACTAATCTTACGTGGACTCACTCCCAACCCAGTCAACACACTCCCGATCGATGGATTCGAACTAGTTACATATGGATACGTCCCAAAATCAATATCCAGCATGGTAGCATTGGCACCCTCAATTAAAATCTTTTTACCAGACTCATACGCCTCATTCGTATACTCAATCGTATCAGTCGTCATGGCCCCCACCCTCTCGGCAATACTCTTATAGTACGCCAATTGACCATCAATATCAATTTCCAATCCAGGATACGAATTCATCGTCGCCTCTGCCAATTCACGGAATCTCATTTCGAAGAAATCAAAGTTTTTGAGATCCCCAATACGGATCCCATTGCGAGATATTTTGGAGGCATAGGCTGGACCAATCCCCTTTTTGGTAGTTCCAATCTTGTTCCGTCCCAATTTATGTTCTTGAACCCCATCAACCTCTTGATGGAAGTCAAATACAATATGTGCACGGTCGCTCAATAGGATGCGTCCCTCACTCTCAATACCACTCTGTTTTAACCCATCAATCTCATTCAAAAACGAAGGTAGATGAATCACCACTCCATTCCCAATCACACACATCGCCTTTTCATTCAATATACCACTGGGCAATAAATGAAATTTGTACTTTTTACCTTCAACGACGATGGTATGTCCTGCGTTGGATCCACCGGCAACTCGGGCACAGACGTCGTATTCTTGGGAGAGCATGTCAACCAGTTTGCCCTTGCCCTCGTCACCCCATTGGGAGCCTAGGACTACGTCGATGCCGGGTTTAGTGTTGGAAGAGGATTTGGTGGAGATGGCGTCGTTATGGTAGGTGGCACTGGTGGTAGAGGTTCCGATGGTTCGTTGAAGAGCTGATAGCTGCGTATGTGTGTATGATGAGTGTTTTTGAGTGAGAAAAATTGAATTGATGACGCAACGATATTGTTTTGTCAGAAAATGCAATTACAAAATGAAAAAATTTGTTGCCGCAGCAATACTCTCTTGCTCTCTCTCTCTAGAAGACAATTTGACTAGAGAGAGATCCAATCAATCAACTGAGCAGAGCCGAGATCAAATCTCACCACGCTCCAATCTCGCTGCAAAATCCGCAGCAGCTGACAATTTATTACGACTCACCCTAGCCTGAATATCACCCAACATGCTCAAAACACTCTCATCTTTCTTATCGTCACACAACGCCGCACCACGCACTAGTTGCTTATTCATATCATCTCCATTCGATGACGTCATGGAAACGACACCAACAGTGGTGGCAGCAGCAGCGGCTGCTGCAGGTGCAGCGAGGCGTGCTGCCCGTTTTAACATTGTTGATTGAAACATCCTCCTTGCTTTGTATTAATTACTGGTCCGCACTGTAGCTCACCATACGGAAGTCAGGCTCTCTATTAGAGCGGAGAGCAAAAGCGGCGGAGCGGAGTCGGTGGAAAATTGAGCGGTGGAGGCAAATCAGACGGCGTTGAGATTCGTGTCTTTTACAAATCGATCCTAAATATACGTATCAAGCCCTCGCGGGCCTGCCCGAAAATTATCGAACGTTGTACGTCGGAACTGTTAATATGTTTGGTGCTGAAATGTCGTAGACGCTAATCTGCCCTCGCGTCTGTCTGTAGACCTTAAAATAATTGATTTTAGCCAAAGAACCATGACGAGAACATAGTAACAAATATAAAAACATCTAAGTATATCATTACATCTCGATTAATCGGAATACACAGCAGTAAATTTGGAGTATAACAGAAGAAGCCAAGAATATTACGTCTAACATCGGTCTCCTTCACAAACAAACTGAATAGATTCGAAATCAGCCTCTGTGTATTTACAAGATGAATCATGTTCTCCGGTGTATACTTCCGACGACACAGCCAACCCAACATAGACTGTGTCCGACATATCAATATCAACCTCTAGACGAATGTGTTCAAGGAAGAGCTTTGACTCGCATACTTCATCTGGTAACATTGGATCATAGGCATAGGACGATGTAAATTTGTTACCATCTCGTTTCAAAGTGATCCATAGACAATCAACATCAGGACTTCCATCCATTCCCAGAAAATGATCTCCGCTGTATTTCTTCCTCCATGAATATTCTGCTTGTTCACCCGGCTTGTGTGAGATGAATACATTCGCTGCAAGTGGATCTAAACTTTCACGAACCTCGAGACCTACACGACCATAGATATGTTGGTGAGACGATACTGGTTGACCACCTTCACCATAACATCTGACCCCACATGTACGAGATTTGATTGTAAAGTTCTTGCTTGTGACCTTCCTATAGGCAAATCGCTGTGTGTCGCCCAACTCTGGATCAAATGGTGGATCATCCCCACTATCTTTTACCGTGTAACAATCGCAGCCACATCTTGTTGTAAAACCAGATGATAATGGATCCAATGTGTCACCAATATCTGTACTACCATCAATGATGAATAGTGGCACATCTGAAGAAACGCATGGGGACCGTTCACATGATTTAGATGACTTTGTGACTTTAGCAGCTTTCGATGTCTTGGTAGTAGCTGCCTTGGAAGGTTTAATTTTGGTAGTCTTCGTTGTCGTTGTGTAGCTCATCGACTGCACATATTAAGTTATATTATATGGGGGGTCAGAAATAATGGGTTGGATATAGAGTATAAAAATGAAGAAATAATGATATGAGTAGATATGTATTGTTATTCGCATTTGCATCATCGCCGCAGACATAACATGAGACATGTATATTCTATATCTATATATTATAATACTCACGTTGCTTCCCTGCTGATCATAATATGATCCATAAGATGATAATGACAGAGGTTTCGATAATGCTCTACCAATTCCATCTGACGACACGCCGCTGCGTTGCAGCTCTCGCTTGGAGAAGGATGTCAAGTCGGTGGCGGTGGCGCCGGGAGCAACTGGCTCATCGGGAGCGTTGGAAGCGGCGGCGATGGAAGAAACGAGGAGGATTGACGACACCACTAGTTTGACTACTACTACTTTGAGGAGGAACAACATCGTCGTCATGTTTTTTTTTGTTCTTGCTTCGTTTTTGCCCATGTAGGCAACTTCCTTTTAATATGTATTATGGAGGCGGTTGGCTGTATGTATTGTGGCTCTTCCATTCGCATTCTCATCGAATATTATTTTTTTGAAAATGATCCTTTCTCGAGAGGAGGGAGTAACGGACTTCCCAAGAAGTATGTACGCATTAAATTGTACGTAAAAGTAGTATGTACCTACATACCTGGTTTCGTTCACACGCGGACAACGGACAGGATGCAGTCCTCTCTCTCCGCCCGCTCCATCCAAAGAGGGCAAAGACCCTTCGCACCTGATCGGATGAAAGATTTGAGCAGAGAGAGGTAAACGTAAAAGTTCCTCTCGTGATTGAGGGAAGATACACATAAAAAAGAGTGAAACTCCATTGATATATGATGTGTGCATAGTAGGAGATTATTTTATTAAGGTGGTGCGTAGTCGTCTTTGTAATAAACTGTTCTCTCTCTTGGTCTCATGTGTGTCGGCCCGGGGACTGTTTTCAATGTTGTCAAGAGTTTATTTTTACTCTATTTTATTATTTTGATTATTATTATTGCCAGCGCTGCAAATGCAAATATAAATAAAATGATGGGACCTAAACCAATATTATTCCTTCTCTTTTTTTTAGCTTTCTCTCTCTCTCTCTCTCTCCTGTTCGTTTGCAGGGCATTTTCATTTTAGTATTATTCCTGCATGGGAGGATTCAAAAGAAATATAGAATGAGTATTCTTTCATCGTTTTGAAAAAGAAAAAGACAAAATCAACTACAACAAAAAAAGAAGGGTCGTCGTCCTATTTATTATTTATTCTCTGGGACCAGGCAGCAGTGGTGAAAAAACAAAAAAACAAAGGAATAATTTAATTCCTCCCCCATCATCATCCACCATGTCGGCAGTACAGGGAGGAGGACGAAAGGGATTACCCAACAAACGCAAAAAAAAATCACCTCCAGAGGAACCATCGATAACTACAACAACCACCACCATCACCAAGATTTGCATCACCTGTCATAAATACAATTTGAAATGTCTTTACCGCCCTGGCGAATCACGATGTGAACGATGTACATTCCGGAAAGAACACTGTGTTCCGTGTTACTACGGGAGGAGTAGTAGTGGTGGTGGTGGTGGTACAGCAGCGGCAGTTTCATCACATCCTCCGCCACCGCATAATATTGCTGCTGCTGCTGCGGCTCATGGTTATAATCATTGGGTGGCAGCGACTTCGGCTGCATCAAATAATCATACGGCTGCTGCTCGTTTTACATTACCGCAACAACAACAACAACAACAGCAACAGCCACCACCTCCATTATTTGGAATACAACAACCACCTTATGGAGGAGGATTGACACCAGAACAATTTCAACAGGTATTTCCTATGAATCATCCTACCACAGCACATCATCATCATCATGCTCATGCTGCAGCAGCGGCGGCGGCGGCGGCAGCTGCTGCATATGCCTATCATCCTCGTCCTACCAACGCCATGACGACTACTACTTCAAATCCTTCCAAGAAGAATACTCATCCTCCTTCGTTCAATTTCTTCTCCAAGGCAGCAACAACAGCAACAACAACATCTCCTCACCCACCACCACCACCACCGCATCATCATCATCATCATCAGCCGCAGTTCAATAATCATCATTCTCGTCCTCCCCCCCCCCACGACATGTCTCAACCCATAACAGCACGATATAATACTACCACCGTACCGACAATCAATGGGAGACAGCAACAGCAACAGCAGCAGCATGAACCAAATAATAATACAAATACGAATACCAATGCTGCTGCACAAATTGTACAACTGATGAAACGGATGAATAATCATGCTACTAGGAATGATGGATATGATAGTTTACTTGAGGAATATTCGGGGTATATTAATCATACTACTACTCGTTCTATACTATTGGAAAATAGTAGTCCACCAACAACATCATCTTCTTCAACAACAACAAGACAGGAACAACCAAATGAACAACAACAACGACAACAACATCGCGATCAGTTACTACCACAGCAACAGCAGCTCAACACCACCAACACCACCACCACGGGAACAACAACAGCAAAGCTCGATGTACACTATTCCATCATCCCATGTCCCTCACATACATCCGGAGTACGACAAATTGATTCCAAAAGTGTATTAGACAATGTTACACGACGAGTACGGAATGAATGTATACTATTATGTCTATTACCAAGTGATGACTTTGATGGAGGAGAAGAAGAAGAAGTAGTAGTATCCTCTTTCCATGAAAAAGGCAATAGCAGCAACAATGACAAGAAGAAGAAACGAGGACGGGATAATGATGATAATACTCATCATCGTCGTCGCAAATCATCCAATGAATGGCTACGATGTGCTGTTAGTTTAGTATTTTCATCTTTGAATTTAGAATCACCCAATCCGATTGGATGGGATAACAATAATGATAATGATGATGAGGAGGATTTTATGGAATGGAAGGAAGAAAAAAACAAACGAGGTTCATCATCATCCCATTCTCTCAAAAATAATGCACATTGGTTCAACGGAATATATCCTAAATTACATGGACCACAACCATGGCAATGTACTCGTCCTTTCATCTTACAAAAAGTTTATGAACTTTTATGTGCCGAGGGTTATGCTCATTGGTTAGTAAGTGAAGAACGTTGGGATGCATTGGAATATATGATCCGTCCTATTATTATTGAGAATTTAGTATTGTGGGGAAGTGGTGGTGGGAGTGGTGGTTGGAGAGGTACTACAAAATTGGAAGAATATTCTCAAAAGATATGGAAACAATATAGGAATGATCATTTGTGTACGATTCGGGAGTATGAAAAGGCGTTAGTTCCACCTCAGATTGGGTTTAGGTATGTTTGTCATGTAGCGAATAGTTTGGGTGGGACGATCCTCCTTAGTAGGGGGGATGCTGTTACTACTACTACTACTACTACGAATAATAATAAGGAAGGATCGATGGCGTTGTTGGGGGGAGGAAATAATAACAACATGGCATCGTCGTTGTCAACAGCAGCTTCGGTTATGTTGCAAGTTAGTCCTGATTCGGAATTACTTTGTGCTCCTATTGGCGAAGGAAGTAATAATAATGGTGGTGGTATATTTGCGTGGGAATCCAAATGGACATGTGATTTTTGCTCCGCGGCCTTTCGTGTGTATGATGAAGCAGTGGCTCATGAAAATGAGTGCAAGAGGAAGTCACAGACGGCGGTGGCGACGGCGGGAGTAGTAAATCATGATGATGATGATGATGCAGTAAAAACAAACCAACGACTAAGTTCCGAGATGAAACCAGGAGAAGATGATGTTGGCGGTGTTGAGTGCAATGTAGGATATGCCGTGGAAGAGGAATGGAGGTGTGACTTTTGCCCAAAGCACTTTGCTACGTACGAAGAGGCAGTGGCTCATGAAACGGAATGTCATACAGCTGAATTTAAAGCCAAATCGCAGGCGGCAGAAGAAGCGAATGATGAAGAAAACAAAGCAAGTCAGACAGCCGAGGTGGAAGCAAACGACGTCGATGGCGTTGTTGTTGACGACAACCGAGAATATGCCGTGGGAGAGAAGTGGAAGTGTGACTTTTGCTCGTTGAACTTTTCATCGTATGATGAAGCGACTGCACACGAAACTGAGTGCAAGACGAAATCGCAGGCGGCAGAAGCAGCGAATGATGAAGAAAACAAAGCAAGTCAGACGGCCGAGACGGAAGCAAACGACGTCGATGGTGTTGTTGTTGACAGCAACGGCTCCGTGGGAGAGAAGTGGAAGTGTGACTTTTGCTCGTTGTCCTTTTCATCGTATGATGAAGCGACTGCACACGAAACTGAGTGCAAGACGAAATCG
>JALLBJ010000631.1:0-15732 GCA_036940105.1 Skeletonema potamos | reverse complement strand
ACTTGAGCTTGCTTTGTGGAAGAGCAGGCTTGGCGGTGACAACAATGATGTGCCTGCTGAAGGGGATGAAAATGGGAGAGCAGAGTGCCGTGTCGCCTGCGGTGCAGGTGTTGTCATTCCAAATGTAATGTCGTTCCTCAAGATTGAGTAGAGCCAGAGTAGTCTTTTTCCTCGCTTCCAACCGAATTGCACTTGATGTGTAAGAGTATCTCTTGAGGTGCATCAGTAAAAGACTAAGTTCTTGTAACCACTACTCACTCTCCTCGTATTGCCATTGAACCTGTACTTTTGCCAAGAGCGTTTTTTCAATGGAACGGAAGCAGCCTCTTTTGTTATGGTCCGTCTTATTGACGACCCCATGGACAACGATGTATGAAGGACTTAGCGCATTCGTGGAAGCGAGACGGAAGCAGAGTACAGATGGTGTTTGGGATAGCGAAGTGCCCCCAAACTACAAAACAAACACTAATCCCCCCTTGAGCCTGGGTAGATGGGTAAATAGACAAAGAGCTGCACAAGCAAAAGGGCAACTCAAAGAAGACCTAGTCCAAAAACTGGAAATGCTCGGATTGAAGTGGTTCGAAGAAGGAGAGGGAGAAGAGTTCCTCAGTGAAGGCAAAACGATGGAAATCCTTCGGATGGAACAGTTTCCAAACCAGATGCTGTTACTACCAGAACAACCAGGTGCTCCTGCACAAATCCCCTTGCCAGACAAGCCCGATCTGAAATTCTTAAACTTGACCCAACGAGATTGATGAAGAAACTCCAAGAATCCATGAGTCGTACCTCCAGCAGCATGAGGCAATTGCAGGAATGGGATCGTGCAAACGGTTTATGAAAGTCCTATTCTCAAACAAAGGCGAATAGCAACAAATCGAGAAAGCAATTGGCAGAAGGAGCTGGACTGACGCCGCCAGGGTCGAAGGATGAGACGAAGACACAAGATGAAATACGCAGGAGTAGTTAAGGTTGATTCTCAATCTGAATTTTAATTTAATGCATACTTAATCTTCTAGAGAAACACCTCTAGATCTAGAACATTGATACTTTACATAGGCAGAACAGTAGCAATTGACCATCAGGTCCACTTTGGCTTTCTTTTCTTATAAACGAAACAAATAATGGCATCACTTGCGTACTCCCGCAAAAGCAGCCTTGCGTGCCAAGTTGATATTTTGTTCAACCTCATCATCTTTTGGTTCCTTGCAAAACAACAAAACCTCTCTTGCAACCTCATATGCATAGCATGCGTCTTCACGGCAGTCAAACACACCGATGTAGCGCGACTTTCCTGCGTAGTAGAGTTGTGCTTGCCATTTACCAGAAGGCCTCACGGTGACGCCACGCGGCAAGGGCATCTCCTTTCCAGCAGCCTTTCCAGCGGCCTTTTTCACTACAGCAATTGCCGCGTTGATCTTTTCATTTTCCTGGGGATCAAGCTTTGACTTCTTGAAGACTTCATCCTTCCTCTTCTGCCATCCTTGTTTGGCAGTTTTGGATCGTTGCTTGGAAACAGTTTTGGCTTTTGATGCCGGAGATTTCAAAGCGGCTTTTGAACTACCAGAACTACCAGCTTTGATCGGTGACTTCGGCGTTGATTTGACACTTGATTGTTTGACCGCTTTGACGCTGGGCGCTTGCGCACTTGACGCGGGCTCATGTTCATGCTGCAGCGGATGCTTCTTATGATCCCAGTCGCGTTTGGCCGATGTGTACCCACTGCCCTTCACAGTCGGCTTCCTTTTCCTTCCCCGCATTGAGGTCTTTTCTACCTCAGGCTCGTCCTCCATCACCTCTTCTTTGACTTCATCTCCGTAGTTCTCTACAGACACGGACGCATCTTCAGATTTTACACCCGCGAGTTCCTGCAAGGCCTCTACAATAGTGGTCTCTTGAGAGGTCTCAGCAACTGATGTATCCTCAGCTTTTGCAGCTGGTGCCTCTGGAGCGCTGGCCCCGAACATCGCCAAAAGAAGATTGGCGGCTTCATCTCTAGAAATGTCGGCTGCTGTTCTCTCCTCTGTTTGCTCTTCTACTTTTACTCCTTCTTCTTCCTCATAATAATCCACCTCCTCCTCGCTGCTCTCTTCTTCAATTTCCTCATCCGAGGAGTAGTCTTCGTCAGCATTTGCCGCAGCAAGCATCTTCTGCCTGATCTCCCATTCAACTCGCTCAGCAGTGTAAGTATGAGTTGCCATGGATGAATCTTGCTGGTAGTAGGCACGGCCAGATGGAGCAGTAGCAGTTCCTGAAATGAGCATCTTCTTTTCCTTTGCCTTTTGCCACGCCATCTTGGCTGCTTTAGATCTTGCGGCTGCATTGTAAGGCTTCTTTCGAGGCGTATCCTCATCCTCGGCAGATTCAGGGGCATCGCCCAACAGCTCTTGCATCTTCCTTTTCCGCTCCCAACCAAGCTTTGCAGCATTAGCCCTGTCGGCAGGAGCGTAATCCTCGGACTTGTTCTTGCTTTTCTTCGGTATTCCAGCCTTCTTCTTCGCCTCTCTGATGCGCTCCCAACCCAATTTGGCTGCTTCGGAGTGAGTGAGGCTCTTCTTCGTCTTATTTACCCCCGCGCCGCCGCTGGCCGTCCCCTGCTGCATTCTCCTCGTCTCCCAACCTTTCTTGGATGCTATACTTCTCTGTTGCCACTCATCATCCATATCCTTCACTTCAGCCTTGACCGCAGCAGCAGCAGCACCGACCAATTTCCTCCTTGTCTCCCAACCTTTTTTGGATGATTGACTTCTAACTTCAAAGAGTTCATCCTTCACCACCTCCATCACCTCGTCTTCAACCTTTGCATCATCGCCCAGCAGCATCTTCTTCCTCCTCGTTTCCCATCCCTTCTTGGATGATTTACTCCTAGCTTTGAAGTCATCATCAACCACATCCCCTCCTCCAGCCTTCTTCTTTGCAGCAGCGTTCGCAGCTGCTACTGCAGCATCCTGCATCTTCTTCGTCCTAATGCGCTCCCAGCCCAATTTGGCTGCTTCGGCACGTGATAGGCTCGTCGTCGTCGTCTTCTTGGTGAGGGTCGTCTTCTTTTTGGATGCGGAGGCTGCCTTTGCTTTATTTACCTCTTCTAGCGCCTTCTTCGCCCTGATGCGTTCCCATCCCAATTTGGCGGCTTCGGAGTGTGTGAGGCTCTTTGGTTTGGTGGTGGTGGACGAGGTTATTGACAAAGATGACGACTCGGGGGAGGCCATCACATCATTGGCCATCTTCTTCCTCTTCCTCGTCTCCAATCCCTTCTTTGCGATGATACTAGTAGCGATTGCTTCTTCTTTCTGGTCATTGTTGACCTTGGATTTGGATTTTTGTTGTCGCTGCGGCGCCGCTACTGCTACTGCTGCTGTCGCGGTGGTATTTCTTGCTGCCCGAGAAGGCGTGATCCTCATCTTCTTCGATGTGCCTCCAACACCCTTCTTCTCTAATCCACTACGCTTACGTTCCCATCCCTTCAATGCGGCTAATCTGCGCTTTTCGGTGGGGCTGAGATCATCATTATCGGTGGTGGTTGTTGTAGAGGTGGACTGTTGCTCCGTGGACTTGATGGCATTTGGATCTGCGCCGGCGGCATTTTTGGCCGCGGCGATGATGCTCGATGATGATGTTGTTGCGCTGTACGTCATAATGGACCTTTTTGTCAGTTGGACGGCGCTATTGAAACAATCAAATGGTGATTTGTGCTGTAATGCAGAAGACAGAAGCTGGGGGGTGAGAATGCAAAGCTACCATCGGCGGGGGGACGAATATAAAAAAATGCTATGCATCAGTTATGTGGTAATATTATTTTATCAATTCAGAATATTCTTTGTGGGGCTCAATCACCTACCTATTTTTTGGGGGGGCGAGGTTAGAATGGTGCCACACGGTGTTGTTGATATTTTTATTAGCAATGTGGATGCTGGGGGTCACTTGCAAAGCTATCGGCGGAGGAAATAAAAATGCTATTGGTTTATTTGTAAGTTTGTTTTATGAACCGACGAACGACGATAAGCAGGTGATGCTTTAATTGCGGGCGCCCCTAAAACGAAAAGAGGGCAAATGGAAAGATCACAAACATCATAACCCAATTAATTTGCAAACAATTAGGGAAAGTAGGGCAAGCCCCCTTGAAAATCTTGCCAATGCCACAGCGCAAAATTTCATCTTCGATCTTTGCGAATAGTGATGTATCAATCTTAAAACAAATGAGATGGCGATAGCAAGTAGAGTAGTGTGGGGCACCGACGGAGGAAGAGTTCCCAAGTTGAGGGAAGGCATTCTTCGATGAACCCAATCTGATGTGTTGAAGTATCGCTCGCTTGTCATGATGGAAGTGGCGGTCAAATAAGAATTGAAGAAGAGCATTTGCGTGGATGCAGGTGACAGGTGTCACTACCATTGAGGAGATACGCACTCTGCGATTGCAGATGCCTCACAGATGTGGGATTCGGTAGGTGCATTCGATTATAGTGCCAATCACCAAGGATGTATAGCGTCTCATATGCCTTCTTCAAATCCGTGGAGGAGTTGACATTTCATAAATGTAAACGTCTCACGAAGGTAGTATCGAGTAAAACGATGGACAATTTTCTAGAGTGCAGAGCTCTGGAAGATAAAACAGGGTGGATATTGAATCCGTGGAAACCTGACAACGTTTCATCTATTAGGGATATGTGTATTGGCATGAACGAATCTTCTTGAGCTTGGAGAGCTGGAGAATGGTATGGAGAATACAATCAGTTTAGCCCCGTGAAGACTCCTTTCAAGGGCGTTAGTAAGACGAGAAGATAAAGAAAGAGTGTCATTCCATTTCTGAATAAGAACGGCAAGTAGGGAGTTCGTGTTTGCTTGTCTTTATTGAGTTAATGTTACATCACCAGTACACGTACTAGATATTAACTAGAAGAAACATATTTAGGACATAAGAACGCAACAACTTGTACCATACCTTCTATCTCTTCAACCTACTTCACCAGAATCGAAAACGCCGCGACGACGTCAAGAATCAACCAAAAGTACACCGCTGCCTTGCTTACGCCAAGAGAAGCCCACTCGGGAGAAAAGTACATGGCTTTGATGAGTCCAAGTGTGTCAACTGCCGCCTTTTTCCCTACTGCAGTAATGATGTCATTACCACTAGCGAGGGATAACATGAAAGCTCCAAATCCTGTTAGAGTCACTCCGACACCTGTGAGCATCCCATGAGTCTTCTCTGTTGCACCTTTGTACCCCCACAGCTTTGAGCCCTTTGCCGGTGCCAGAAGAACTGAAAGTCCAGATGCCAAGGCAAACACAGACGCCGCCTTGAATGCATTGTCTGTCCATTCTGCTGCAGTCAAGCCACCATGATATGCAGCAACGCCAGCAAATATGAGAATCAACGAAGATCCAATGGTGGATGGACCGGTCGCCAGAGCATTCTCATTGAGGAGATCACCAAGTGCTCTAAACGTCCAGGGTAGAAAACCAAGCGCCATGGCAAGGTTCCAGCTGATATCTTTTCGGAAGAGTAGACTATACATGACTAAACCAGCGCTAAGAATCGACAGGTTGTGATCGATTACATTGCGAGCATCCGTAGGACTATACTCTCCTTCCACATCATATGCTTTGAGACAGAACTTATCAGCCACAGTAAAAACAGATCCGGTTGTGATTGCAAATCCACCAACAACTTTGGCTGCAGTTTCAGCATCGATTGGACCCGCACCTCCACGTAATTCAAGTGCACGTGTTGTCACAACACTCTTTGGCTTGGTGAGAAACGAAGGGGCAGCATCTGCCGACCCAGCAGCTGCTGTCAGAGCGAAGAAGGAAACAAAACGTCTTACCATCTTGATTGTGTTGGATTTTGGCATTATTTATGAGCTCAGCCAGAGGACGCGAGGGCAATAGCAAGCATGGGGGAGGAGGGGAAGGGGTTCTCATCATTTTAGTCTCATTCTGATCCTCGTTTTAATACCCATTTACATCGATAACAATCCACATTGGTGACAAAAAGAGCGCCACCCTTCGAATTCGGATCATCATCATAATATCACACAAAAAATATCATTGATCATCATCAGAACAACCATGTCAATCAACTCAGAAAATTAGTTTAAATTGCATTAAGCTACCTATTGAAAACTTTATTTTCCAGGGGTCTTTATACGCCAAGGGCAGAGCCAGACAGCGTCGCATTCGAACCACGGGAGAGGGACAGCCACCGCTGCTGAACACGCCATAAACGCCATGAAACGTTACGCCCAAACATTAGCTCGCCGATTGGCTGCAACGCATCGACGTCGCAGCTTCAACTTCGCATCTACTCAATATGCCGCTTGCTTCGATGACATTCCGACACCGAACGTTGGCAAATTGAGGAAAGACGCTGTTGATTATCTAGACACATTCAATCATCATCTATGGTACGAGGATCCAGTCTGCTCCATCCTCAACGGCGACAAGCAGCTTGCACCTCCAAGTAATCTGTGGATAACCAAGAACTCTCTGAATCAACCCAACGGTCATCAATACTTTGCAACACCAAAACAGATCCAATCACTACTCGAGCACATTCAAACATATCAATCGCCCTACACTGACATTCGACCTCAGATACGCCGCATTGAACAAAAGTTTCTCAATGATTATGCTGGATTTCTCATTGGGAATCAGACGTTGGACTTTTGCAAGCAAGATGGAGTTACTGAAATTGAAGAAAGCATAATGGCCAACTCCGTCGAGCGCAAGTTGAACGATGCACTATTTGATGATGAAGTAAATGGAAAGGTTGTCATTTCACGAAAACCTATATTCGTCTCATGTGTTAGCAATTTCACAAATTTTCTGGATCTGTTCCGTAAAACGATACGCAGTTTGGAGCTCGGTATACCATGCGTAGTGCTGGGACGAAGCCATACGATTCAGCATTCCTATCGATGGACGGAACTCTTGGTGGAGTTGTTGAAAGAAGAGGATCTTGATCCTGGCATGGTCACATACATTTCAGGTCAGCTCGAGGATATCAAGTACATTACAGCTAGCTCAGCAGAACAAGCTGGCATGTTGTACACCACTTGCAGTAGGCAACTTGCCAAGTCTATCAAGGCGGATTACCACAATACAATTGCATCAACAGGAGGTCCGAATACGTTGATCTCACTAGAGTGGACAAAAGGTGTCCAAGAAGCCATTCGAATGAGTGCGTCAATTGAATGTGCTGGACAGTGCACAGCTTTGAGGCACGCAGTTGTGCCAGATACTGTGACTCGAAACGATATAGAAGCAATGTTTGACGAACTTAGTCACGTTGATAATCCTGTTGGCTCATTGAGGAATAGTGCATTTGATGGTGTATTTGCTGAGCACCGTGGCACTGTTCCTCCTTCTTCCAACGATGGTGTGTACACCAAGCACAAAGTGAATGATGCTTACTTCAAAGTGAGTCCTGAATTTCCATCGCCAAAAAATGGTGAGGTGGAGGAGTATTGGAGAAAAGTTGTGGTTGACGTTACAAATGTGATTCCGTCTACAAAAGGAAAGAAATTTGACAATGAAGTCAAAGAGCTTTCCAGGTGGCTGATTAAGCATCAACCAATTTCACTTGCTGTCAATGCTAAAAGGTCACAGGTACTTGATTTAGGTCGTGATCTTTTCGAGACTACTTCGCTTGTTGTGACTACGATCGGAAGTACAGACAAGAAGGATTGTCCTCCTGCTATGACCTGCCAAGCTAGGCCTCAAGATGCAGAGTGTTTCGGAGAGTTTCCTCCAAGAAGGAGTTTGCGTGATTACACTGAGTATCCTGTTATCATTCCAAGTTCTAATCCATCATATGATACGTGCTACCAAACTAGCTACCTGGAGTCTTCTTCGTTGGATGTCTCGAGCGAGTGTCCAACGTTTGTAACTGATTGGCTGTCAGAAATTTCAGATGCTGCAACACGTGGTTACTGCATCGAGTTGCTACGCTACATCGCTGATGCTACGCAAGATAATCCAAAACGAGGATTCGGTACTGGGAGGACAGCACTATGGGGAATACAACGCCCTCCTTTGTTGGAGAATTATCGAACTCTTCTTCATTGTGGCCCCAACACATCATTCGACGACTTGTCTCCAGTGTTCCTATTGTTCTATGCGACAAATGCTCGTTCACAGGTGGAGCTATCTGTTGATGCATCCAACAAGACGTTGCTTGACAGATTAGTCAAGCATGATCTTGACAATCATATATTCAAGGTCACCGTCGAGAGTGAAGAGACTTTGAATCATCGAGCTGAGACCAAAGGCGATAACTACTACAACATAGTGAAAATCGACGAGAGCAAGAGAGAATTCGTGATGCCAGGACAGTTTGTCAGCTTGTACCTACCAATGGGGCATATCAAAAGTACTATGAAAAATGATGAAGAATTTATTAAGTACTTGTCCGATAGTGAGAAATGGTTGAAGATGGCATAGAGTGCAGGCATGCATTTCTCTCACCTCTTTAGAGTAAGTATGCAGCAAGTTAAGATAGATGTCGATGACTTTAAATTTATCCAGGAGAAAAAACAAAGCATCCACCAACTTTAAAGTACGTTTGGTGCGACATAAAAGCACCCATCTGTCGAGACGACTTTACACAATGATGACGAAACAGTACCCTACAACGAGCGAGGTAAGTGATGCGGTCTGGATAAGGCTTGCAGAACTCTTAGGAGGTTTAGGAGTTGCTGAAACCGTGTTTTCGGAAGTTGCTGGCGTTTCAGGACCGGCCTGTTTCCAATCAGACATGTCAACACAGCAAAAAGCCCCTTCCTCGGTGCAATCATAATCAAAATCTTGTCCTTGAGGAGTCTCGATGGCAAAGTAAGTCTCTTTTGTCATCTCGGAATTAGGCGAAGTGACGTTACATCCATCGGAGCACTCAATGAAGCATGTGCCATACACAGTACTGTTGCAAAAAACAAGCGAGGCCTCGGTAAACATGACTTCATCCGTGGTATCGCAAGTAGTGGCGCCACCAGCAGTCGAGAGGCCAGTGTTGGAAATACTTCCAAAGAGTGACTCAAAGAAGCTATTGAGGCAGCAGCGAGCATCTTCAGATGCGCTACAATCAATTAAGAGGTCCCCGCCAACGGGAACGATGTATTCATACTCGAGCTTTCCACTATCATTGCATGTGGCGGAGGTACATTTGGTCTCGCATGACATGTCGCTGTCATCGCACGAAGTAAGCAAGCCAGTTGTCATCTTCATCTCATCAGAGCTGCAAGTTAGGTCAGTGATGTTGAGAGGCAGTTCAGCGGCAGCGGCGTGGCTGATGTACATCATCATGTGTAGCGCTACTGCTGTTGCAGCGAATGAGGGAGCAGAAATCATGGTAGGAACGGGGTGATTGGAGCAAAAGATAACATGTGGTAGTTTATTTTTACAAAATATAGAGTGCGCAAGGAGGAACAGGCGAAAGTGAAGCGAACCCTATCTACAAATCACAAAATAAAAGATCCAAATTAAGGATCCAAAATAAGAGATCTAAAACAGCGACTCAATGAAAGATCCAAAACCGCGACTCACGTCCACCTTAGTGACAACACCTTTCCACCAATCGCCTCCAGTACCAAATCGTGGAACTTCTGTTTGATGCTCTTTGAGTCTATATCTTGAATCCTATATCATAACTTGGATACATACCCAATCATATTCAATACATTCTCCAGCAACTTCAGGTGTACACTTAAGAGAGTTGTACACGATGCACCCAAGTTTCTTTCTCTTTATGATGATACAGCAGACTCGCACAATAAGGTGCAACAAACTTGTCTCTTTATTAAAATTGCCATGTGCATCTTTTGTTCCTTTATTTTGTATATCACTGCTGGATCAATGAATCATCAATTCCATAATACTTGATAATTTCCTTTGGCCATGTCAATAAATCCTGGTATGAGAACGATGTCTGCTTCCTTCTCCAGTGGTATGCCTGCGGCTTCCCAGCGTGCTTTGAGTGCGGCGACTTCCCCTTTGTGTTAATATTACAAGATGCCGAATCAGCTCTGAGATCATAGTTGTTCTTGTCAACAAGCGCTTCTTCAGGTTCTCCTCCTCAATAACATCTTTACGATGCTGCAGTTGTTACGCCGTCCATTGTTCCGGCCCCCTCTCATCTTCACCCGGATGATTTTGGTTCCCGTCGCAAACTGTACGGTTGGGTGGAAGAGGAGATAAGGTTTTTTATTTTATGGCACTTTGTGGTGAAATTATTGTGCCTGGCTGCGGAGGTGGATTGTCCATGTGGTATGGTGATACGGCGGAAATACTTTTTGGCGCGCAGCCAAAAACCTTTGGCGGGCTTTTGTGTCTTATTTAAATGCCGGTTAAATTTTGTCTATGTATGATTCCTACTGTGATAGAACCCATACTTATTATCATAATCGAGTCTGGGTTAGATAGATATGATGTAGGAGATAGAGGGGCTTTTGTGTTCCATAGAGTATCATCTAGAGAGAGAGAGAGAGAGAGAGAGCTAAAGGTTAGAGTCGATAGATATTCTGATAGTTTTCATTAGTTTTCATCGCCACTCTAGCTACTACGCTTACAATAAATTACAGCCTAAGCATTAAGCAACTAAAAAGTGTACCTTCGCTGATCCACTCCTATCAGAAAAATACGTTCTCACCATTATGGTCATCCCAGCACGAGCAGCATCTCCAAAAGCCAATCTACAATGCTCTTCGCAAAGATTGGTGACCATATTTGTGGGCTCTTGCCTCCTCGCCCTGACATTTCTTTCCGGTTTCTTCTATTGTGAGTCATCGCACTATGATGCTCCCTCTGAATCCAATCTACGTGGTGCGGCAAAACTGAAGATTTCTGCATTTTCTGCTACGGATGTTATGTCACCAGATGATTCCTCAGCATCCGATCATGAGGAAGATGCTCTGACACAGGAATACTTCAACAAACACAAAGAAAAGAAGTGGGTCAACAAGATAAAACGTCCTGATGATTGGATGGAGTGGGGCTTTGGTGACGTGCACTCTGAATTTGACTGCGGTTTACATGCACATGATCAAGAGAAGCCATTGCCTGATTTGAAATTTTGGGAGTTTTATCGTGATACATACAAAGAAGTTGTGAATAGAGACATCGACTTTGATTCTGTTCCTCCAACAGAGGGGTATGCAATGGATAATAAGGATGGGAAGCAGCCATACTATGCAGATATTTCGCCTGGAAAGGGACGAGGCCTCTTTGCGTCACGAGATATCAAGGAGGGTGAACTCGTTCATGACGGGAATGTAAGTGACATCGAGATGAGCGCAGATGAATGGCGAAGCATGGTGTTTTCATTGCCCCAAAAGATGGCCTGTGATTTTGCAGAATGGACTTGGACGCAACAGACCAAAAAAGGAGGGCCGTACAAGATCTTCACTGCATTCAATATTAGCATTTTGATGAACACTTCAAACAATCCGAATACAATGCCAAAATCAAAATATTCTTCTAGGATGTATGCCCTGCGTGATATCAAGAAGGATGAAGAGATTCTGACAGACTACCGTGTTTATCCAACAAAGTGGGACAGGGTGGGCTTGGCTTAGATGCAATGTTGACTTTGAACTTATGATGATGATGCGTGACTTGTCCATTCCGTGTAATATTGATGTAAAAGAAAAAAGTTAGTACTACTTTACCCTCCTATGCAACAAACTTGCACTCTCAGAATCAAGGTCTGCTGCTTCTTCTTCTTCGTCGTCGTCGTCTACACTGTTTGCTTCGTGAATGGATATCATTAGTGGCTGCTGCTGTTGCCGAGTAGACAATAATTTAGCAACCAACTCAGGGCGACGTTCTGCTACTGCACGGACATGTGGTGGCATGGCACTCAGGATGTGGTCCAAGTTATAGTTATTGTTTGGGCTGTCGTCATTTTTGTGATGCGTCGTTTCATTGTCTGTAACAATTGCAGTTCGATTCGTTGGAAGTTTCATCTCTTTAGTGCGCAAAGAAGGCAAAGGCAACCCAAACCGTTCGTTCATTAACCGTTGTACATGTTCAGAACTCATTTGTTCTTGCTCATCTGCATCAACATCATGATGATTGTTGTTGCGTGCTGCTTGATGAAACTGGTTGTCACTGTACCAAGACGGAAGAACATCATCTTTTGTTCTTGAGAGGGAGTTTGTGTTTTCTGTATTAATATTGACTTCATGAAGAATATGAGTAGGTAATCTTAGAGAATTGTAGTGTGACATTACATGCACGGCTGTACCAAATGGCATCCATCGACTCAAGTATTCCAATGTGATGTAGTCAAGTGATGCACCGTCAATTCGTTGTTGTATCAGTGCATCTATTGCTTGTTGTAATAATATTATAGCATCCTCTTGGTTAGACACGTGATGGTCATGTTGTGTACTTGCATCGTTTCTGAAATAATAATACGAAGAAGTGTAATGGTGATTACCATTATTCGATTGAGCAACAACCAAAAGTCTTGATCGAGTCCAAGATGCTACCTCTAACACTGACCAGGATTTGTAGTCTCTTTCGTCTAGATCACAATGACTTGGTAAATTGTCGTCATTGTAATGTAAAATATTGCGAGTGTCGTTTCGGAAGAACAGAGATCCCTTATTCCAAAGGCCAAGTTGTCGACGTATTAGGGTTGCTGTTCCCCTGCGAGCAGATGAACAATATCGACTCTGAATGAACCATACTGCAGTAAAAATTATGTAAATCAAGATTATTCCCAATATAATAGTATTTGATTCACTAAATTTGGAAGTATCGGGCTTGTTAACCTCATTATCGGCATGTGTCATCGTGATACGCTGTGTTTGTTGAGATGCGGTGACTCTATCACCAGTGGGTCGGATTTTCAGTGCATACCACGTTTTGTGATATTGTCGATTAGAGTCGATCATCTTCTACTGATGTGTAGAACGTTATGCATGTCACTAGCTTATGCTACAGTATGCTAGCTACATGCTACAATACACTGTACTTATTCGTCATCGTGATCATGCCCACAGGCCGAGCCAGCGAGCGAGCAGCGAGACAAGAAAAGAAAATCATGACAACGGCCAAGGCGCGAGGGTATCAGCACACAAATAATGGTACTTTTGTAGGGAGACTTTTAGGGTCCACTATCTTGGACGTTATCTCAAGTGCTTAGTGCAGCTCCGCCGACGCACATCTGGAAGATAAGTCAAATCAGAGAAGGTCTGTGCGGAATCGTCGGTATTAGCGGATGCGGATGGCACCCTGATCGTTGAGTTAGAAGTATTTTATTTCATGTATCCGCTCTCACTTCAACATATTATTATCTGATCGTTGTTTGCTAAATAGATTAAGACACAACGCCATGCACGAATATACTTTCTCAACTCCATGCCTACATGCAGGCACCATCAAGCCAGTAAAATCTAATGGCAAGCATTGTGGAAAATGGATGTGTAAAGTCAAAGGTCCTAGAGTTGATTCACAGGGTATGAACGTTAAAACTCTCTACACAGCTCCCTTTATTGGTGCCGCAAAGGCATCGATTGCCAAGTTTCTTGGTATTACTGTTGACACTGTGGATGTTACTACTGCATCATCATCAGAAGCAGAAGTCATGAGTACGCCAACAGCAACGACCCAACAGAAGAAGGCTGCACCAAAAAGTACTACTAATGTAGAATTTGATACTGGTGATGATGATGAATTTGCAAATTTTGATTTGAATGCTGCAGTGTCATCTGCAACAAAGCAGAGTCCGTACATGAATAACAACAACCCTCCTTCGTCGAATCCGTACATGAAAGCACTTCCACCACATTATCCGAAGTCAAATTACAACAAATCTTCTTCTAGAGACTCTGATGACATTGTTCTTTTGCGCAAAGAGTTGGCAAGCTTACATGCAGAGAAAGATCGCCTCAACAGAGAAGTTGGTGCAGTAAAGCAAGAGGTTGAGCATATCCGTCAAGAGAATGAACGAACAAAGAAGGAAACCGAAGATGCAAAGGACGAGAAGGCCCGATTGAAAGGACAAGTACGTGCTATACACGATGAACATGAGAAGCTGCAAAATGATTTGAATTCTGCAAAGCAACAGCAGAAGGACATGGCCGAGAAAGTGAAGTACGAAACGGAAGTAGTTACAGAGCTCGATCAAGAACAAACTTAAGGGACAAATCCGCGCGTTGCAAGAACAACGTGATGAGCTGAAGAGTGATATCAAGTACGCCGTCCAAAAGAATGATGATGCTATAAAAGAGAAGAGTGAAAACGAGTTAAAAGAGTTCGTTGCAGAGAAGAGCAAATTGAAGGGACGGATCCGCGCGTTGCAAGAACGATATGATCAGTTAAAGAGTGATGTTAAGTCGGCCACCCTCAAGAAGGAATGTGCTGAAAAGGAAGCTAAAGCTGCTCTTGCAAAGAAGGAAGAGTATGGTAAAGAGGTGAAAACTGTCAAGAAAACACTAGAAGATTTGGATGGCTCCACAAAGAAACAGGACGAACCCCCTGCAAAGAAACAAAAGACTGGGAAGCAAGTCAAGTGTGGAACACTTGTCAAGTCTATGAAGGTAACGGAACTCAAGGAAGAAGCTGTAGCAAGAGGTATTGATATGAAAACGTTGGCTAGGATGAACAAGGATGAGCTGCTTAAAATGCTTGTTGTGGGATCATCATGCATAATCAAGACAGATGCATGGGGCGAAGTTGTCCGTCTTCGCAAAGCATTTGCAGACGAGCCAGAAAGCAGAGCAATTGGAAAGGCAACGACAGGAAGAAATATACAGAAAGGAGGAACAGGAGAGAAAGGAACGAGAAAAGAAACGTCAAGAACAAAGGGAGAAAGATCGTGCAGATGAGGTCAGCAAGCAAGGAGAGTTCCACATAATTTCTGTCCCCAAAATAATCCATGGCTGCAAACTTGCCGAAACAAAACTTCTTTTCTTCCATGGCTCACCACGAAGCTACAACGCTCGATGCTCGGAATGCCGCCACTTCGGTGGAGATTACACGTGTGAAAAATGTGATTATGATATATGCAATGAATGCTTCAAAGAAAAGACGATGACGCCCGCGGAGAAGAAAGCAGAGGCAAAAAGAAAGGCGGCCATAGAGAACGAGCGCGAGGAGGCTGCGGCTGAAAGGCGAAGGTTGCAGGAGGAGGAGAAAGAGAAACACCGCACAATGTGGGATCCGAAGACACATTTCGCCGAAAATATCATTAATCCGTCGAACAAAAATAAAGACTTAGATGGCAACAAATCGAAAGGTTTTACGGTGTGGTGTAGCGATGGATACGGAGATGATGGCTGGCACAGTTACGAAGGCCTGCCCGCGAAGGAGTTTGACACAACGTATGCAACAAAGAAGGAAGCAAATGACAGGGCTCGATATCTATTCCACTGGAAGAATCCTTGGGGGAGCGCACCAGAAGAAATCGAGAATGATCAGTTTAACAAGTCAACAAAAGAAGGCATGGTCACATATACGGTGACTCCAGATGATAGTACAACTTGGACAGTTTCCGTTGTTCCCGATGCTGCGTTTATATACTTGGACAATGCAAGGAGAAGTCGTCATCAACATGACAACTATGTCAGTGCAGCAACAGCAAGTAGCTTTGGTTACTTTTCATCACGACCTGCACTCTTGTACTAATTAAGAACTTTTCTCTTCGTTAATATCTACAAAATTACGAATTCCTTTTGGACAGACATAGCCTACTAACTATGAATCAAACTTCATTCGTCCGAGAAACGGGATGACGTT
>JALLBJ010000630.1:0-21004 GCA_036940105.1 Skeletonema potamos | reverse complement strand
AGAGAGAGAGAGAGAGAGAGAGAGAGAGAGAGAGAGAGAGAGAGAGAGAGAGAGCCAGCCTCTCGACTACAACACTACCATCAAAGAACCAATCACACCCATCTATCGCATAATGATGTGCATACAATTAGAACAATCCAAACATCTTCTTCTTTGCCTTCTCTCCCACGTCACCACCACCCTTGATGGCACTCACATTCGGCGCCTTATAGTTCTTGTCAAACTTTCCAGGCTTGACATTGCTCATACCAGGTCCAGTCTTATTTCGTTTGCCTGTCCAATCCAACCCTTCCCCTTCACCCAAGATACTTACACTCTGCGACTTCAAGTATCCTCCGGCTGCATATTCTTTGTCGCTGGAAAGCCAACGTTTCTTTTTGGCACCTTTCACATCGGAGTTGTCCCATGCACCTCCTTTTTATTATTATTTACAGTTGTGTGTGATGATGATGAGATGAAAGTTGATAGGTTGCATGGTCAATATTATATTATGATGGAATATAACAAAAGTTAGTGTTAAAAATCTATTCACAATGCCTGCATACACCCTAATGTTGTGTACCCAATCTACAAACAAAAAAATCAAAACAATTACGATAACAATCAACTCACCTCGTTGCATATAAGGAATGTCCTCCACCTTCAATAAACCCTTTGCAACCTTCTCTTTCGCATTGAACACGGGCAATAAATGCTCAGCCTCACCACGTTCCAACGCCTCTTGGAACGATTGCATCGATCGTGATTGAAATCCCTTGGGACCCACTCGGCCAAGATTGGCCTTTTTCTTTTCAGCTTCTTTTTTCTTGAATTCTGCCCATGACTGTTTGGTGAATCCTGATGGTATGTATTCGTAGAGTGTGGTGGCAGAGGTGGCTTGGTGGGTGATGGAAAGTGGAGATGTCGCTTGAAAGGCGGTGGTGGTGCATGCCAAGGCGGCGGCGACGACGACTGCGAGAGTAGTGGAGGACTTCATTGGGGAAGAAGATTGTAATAAGTCGTCGTCATCGTCAGTACTTTTATCAAGGAACAAGTCCACAACAACACATCATTTTATCGAGGAACAGCTTGTGCGTGTCAACCACATACTCTTCTGGGAATAAGAAGAATGGCGAAGAGATGTTCTCGCAATTCTCCTGCGCCTTTCTTTGTGTCGTTTGACACGTCATCAGCGAGAGTTACCTGAGCCGTCTTCAAACAGATGAGAAGTATGGTACAATACTGACATAAAATTATTAAATCAACCGACGATGACGAGGACGAGGACGACTCCACCAGAAGAAGAATTAGCATTCTCCTCTTCAGCGTTGGCATCAGAGATGTGGTGGTGCTGTTTCCCAATAGACGAAGACGAACACAGAAGAATTGACGATTGCCGCGAAGGCCATCACAGGCCTCTCCATGAAGGGCAGCTCAGGCAGAATGACAATTGTAACAATAAAGTAGTGCTGCCAACAGACGAGCGGCCGCCGCCTCGCCAATCGAGCAAAATGACCGAACGAACAACGACAAGACGAAGAAGAAGCCGACGACAAACGCGCAGCTCCTCATGTCGTCCAATAAAAAATTCCATCTACACATCGTCGTCGTCGTCATCGCTGCTGTTTTTATTGCTGACTCTGCGGCTGTTATCGGCATCAGCAGAGTCATCATTGATGGTGGACAGCATTCACGGCGGCAAGTCCGAGCTAGAAAAAAATGGCTACAATGATAACGCCGCAGACGCGGCTGCTGGGAGCTATTCCAATTCAGTGTCCGTCGTGACCACAAACTCTGCTACACAAACAACGCAACAACAAATCCATGAGGCAGCCTCCATCTGCAAGTCCATGATCAACGTCGACACTCATCTCAGTTTGATACCACTTTTATCCTCCAACTGTCAAAAGTACATCGCTTGCGATACTGCTGCGAATGATGGATCGGTGATGCAATACCATACCTGTCCGGATGATTTATTGTTTGATGTCGCTATTCAGATTTGTAATTGGCAGGATAGGGTGGATTGTCCTCAGTACGTGGAGGTTGTTCCTGCCGCCCAAGAAGAAAAAACAGAGAAAGTGGATGAAGAAGAGATGCAGTGGGTGTTGAATGTCAATGACTTGTTTGACTTTGAATCAACTGATCAACAAGAACTAGAAACATCGGCCACTCCTTCTTCTTCTTCAACCTATCCCCCCATTAGCAATACTAATATCAAACCCAACAAACTCGAACTGTCCACAATATGCACTAACAAAGCCGTTGGACTATTCCCACTCCTGACCACACAATGTAAAGATTACGTCACATGTTTCAATGGACAAGTCTCATCAACTCAACGATGTGCGGACAATTTGCTCTTCGACGTGAGTATTCTGGGGTGTAATTGGGCGGATCAGGTCAAGTGTAATGATGATATTGATAGTGTTATCATTGATACACAGCAATCGTCGTCGTCGTCGTCGTCGTCTGCTACAACTACTGAAGAGACGACGATTGTTACTACGAATCCTCTTCGTCCTCAGCGTCCAACGGCTTCTACAACTAAGCGTCCTACTACGGCTTCTACAACTAAGCGTCCTACTACGGCTTCATCAACTGAACAAAGCAAGACGTCAACAACAACAGTCTCCGTAGCCCAACAACTGCAACAACCTCCACCCACCTCATCCAAACAGCAAGACTCCTCCAGCACCACGGGGGGCGATACATCAATAATTGGACGACGTGACGCCTCCGCTAAAGTCTACGAATGGCTCTCCACCCGCAAACAACAACTTAATGATCAAGTATTCCAATCCACCACCATGGAAGGAGTGAACTACCGTTCCTATTGGTTCCAATACAATGATTTCATCAAGGCGCTTCAAGTTAGTAATGGTAATGGTAGTATTACTGGTGTTCCCAAACATACGTTCTATTTGGGAAACAAGGAAGATGAATGGGAATATGGATTAGTCAACATTGCTGCGTTTTTAGCCCATGCCATGACAATTAGTATCACATTCGATGCCTGTGATGAATTCCATAGTGATAAAAATACTGATGTCGATGCCGCGAAGGGGGGGAGTGATCAATTTTATGCCATTAGCAATTCGTGTGGGCAGTATGGTTTCAACTATCAGGATTATCAGTGTCGTGAGGACGAGAGGCATATGGAATGTGCCGTGAAAAAGAATATGAATTTGCAAGCAACGACATCACCAATTTATCCAAATGCTCCACCTCCATTTACTTGTCGACCGCGGAATGTTTCGGAGAGTTTTAGTGGGTACTGGGATGTGAAGACAGGGAAGGAAATGGTATCTTTTCCCTACAAAAATTCTTACGGACGGACGGATATTGAGAGCTGTTGTTATTGGGGGAGGGGGGCGCTCCATACACGAGGGATTTGTAATATTGGGAAATTGAATTATTATCTGGGGAAGAAGGTGAGTAGTGTGGGGGGGGATGTGTTTTGTTGGTTGAGATGGTGATTCTTTTCTTGCCATCTACTCCTATCATTAGTTGGTCTTTTATCTATCTCACACACTCCTTTTTGCACTTCCCATGACTCCTTCTTCCTCACTGACTCAAACAATTGTAGGCTGCCGATGATGGAAGAAAAAGTCGATATCCTACCACAGACTTTTGCTCCTTCCCCGAAGCCATCTGTGCTGCACCCGAAAGCAAGGAAATGCGATGGGTGACCTCAATGTTCGAGTGGACAGAACGCGTCCAATCATTCGATGATTTAAAGGAGTTCAACTATCTCGATGAACTGCGCAAATTCGTCGACGGTGGTTTAATCGACTTTGGCTTCTTTGATGCTACGAGTGGTATTTTGGATGGAGGGTGTATTGAACCTCCATGCGCTGGATCTACTACTGGAAAAATGGGATCGAAGAAGGAAGTTCATTTGAAGGAGGAGCGGCTAACTAATTTCCAAACAGTCTTGAGGGCATTGGATACTGGTACTGAAAAGGCCTTGCTTCGTGGTATAATCAAGTACTTTTCCGACATGCGAACCGTCATGAATTCTCAAGTCCTAAGGTCCCAGACCCCCCAGGGTCAATTATACCCGTCTTATCGGTATACCTTGGATGATATGCTTGCATCCATGACCTTTATGGGCGAAACGGGCGTGGGTGGACGCAAGTTCTACATTGGAGACGCAACAAAAGGTGATGGCGTCAAGTATGGAATAGTGAATGCCATCACGTTCCTATCCCAGGCCTACAAGGAGGCTATTCAATTCGATGCATGTGATGAAAACAATTGGCAGCTCGTCAATGACCGATTTCCCCTTTCAAACTCGTGTGGTCAGTTGGGCATGAGTTACCAAGACATGCATTGCCGCGAGGATGAGGCATTCATGGAATGCCCAGTAAAGCCTGAAATGGAGCAATACGCCTTGACTAGCGCACTATGGTTTCAGGCTCCTGGCCCCTTCAAGTGTGGGCCGAAGTCGAAGTTTCCAATTAGTGGGTTTTGGGATTATGATTTGGGAAGAGAAAATAACGATGATGCGTTTGCCAACGCTAGAGGCAGAGTGGACGTGGAATCCTGCTGCTGGTGGGGGAGGGGCGTCCTTCAAACGAGAGGAGTATGGTGAGTTTCCTTCTCTGACGCTGGATCATTGGAAATCCTTCCTATTGTTTGTTTTTTAACATTATCTATCTTTTTCCTTGAAGCAACTTTGGAAAATTGAATTACTACTTGGGAGCACGCGCTGCGAGAGAAGGGAGAAAAGCGTTGTATCCTGAGATAGATTTTTGCGAGTTTCCTCAGGGAGTTTGCTCCAGTGATAAGACTTATGGAGGGCAAATGCAATGGACGGTTGGACTTTTTGAATGGACTGACAGAATACAAACGTACAGTAAGGATGGTTGGAATTATATGGATGAATTGAAAAAATTTGTTGATGGGGGCTACAAAGATTTTGCATTCATTGATGCAGTTAGCGGCGTAGTCAACATCGGTTGTCATGGACCCTACCCTTGCCGGGGCTTTGGAGATCGAGCCGTTGAGCCTCATAACAAACGAGATCGTAACGATACCTTCCAACGATTTTTGAATCAACTAAAAGTGGCGAGTAATTTCCGTGCCGAGGCACCTCCGACTCCGCTCCCAACACTGGAACCAACGCAAGCGCGAACAATTCAAATGACATCATCTCCCACAGAGCCAGTAGACCCAACACTGTCGCCTACCATTACCCCTGCGCCAACTGCTGTCCAAGGCAGACCTCCTGAATCTAGTGTGGATGCAGTAGAAGATGTAA
The DNA here is from genome assembly GCA_036940105.1 of Skeletonema potamos. Lineage (NCBI taxonomy): Eukaryota > Bacillariophyta > Thalassiosirophyceae > Thalassiosirales > Thalassiosiraceae > Skeletonema > Skeletonema potamos. The sequence goes on along the minus strand of JALLBJ010000630.1, from coordinate 15,759 downwards.
TAGTTAATGTCAAAGGCCGTCTCACTGAGCTTTTGCTGCAGAGCAAGCATCCTTCTGGTGAGCTGTGGCCATCGTATCTTTACACGTGGCGAGGATTCATACAAGCGCTGAGAAAAATGACGACAGGCATCGGGCCGGGAGAAAAAAATTTCTTTTACGTTGGAGACGGAGAGTCACCAAATAGCCTCAATTATGGCTTAATCAATATCGCTGCATTTCTTGCTGACGGAGTCGTGAAAGCCATTTATGATGATGCATGTGACGAAATTTCATATGACATGGTGAACAATCGATATCCCATCAGTAACAGCTGTGGCCAAGGAGGCCTCTCTTATCAGGATGACGTTTGCAAGGATGGAGATGAGGGGATGGAATGTGTTGTAGATACGAAAATGGTTGTTCAAGGTGTAACTCATGCACGTTGGCTTGGTGCTCCTCCTCCAATGTACTGCGGCGATCGATTGACTGGATACTGGGATCATGTTGCTGGCTTGGAGAGACAAAACCCTCCATTTGCAAATGGAGCAGGCAGAAGTGACATTCGAGGCTGCTGTTGGTGGGGACGCGGCGTTGCGCAAGTTCGAGGAGTGTGTTCTTATGGCAAGCTCAATTACTACCTAGGCGCCAAGGCTGCAGCTGATGGTGAGTGTGATTAGAGTTTAAGTTTGTGCATAAAACTGTACATGTTGTTCCTCACTTCTTCTTCGATTGGAACAGGACGGCCTTCGATATATGCTGATATTGATTTCTGTAAAAATCCGGGTGCCATATGCAGCGACAAACGCTCTGAAGAGCTGCGCTGGGTAACTGGAATGTTTCACTGGAGTACTTATGTACAGAAGCATAAGTCTCGTGACTATTCTTACTTGGGATCATTGCAAACCTTTGTTGACGAAGGCAACTTTACCTCCACTGCTTTCATAGATGTGGTCAATGGTGTGCTGGGAGGAAGTTACAATGACACTGTCATGCGCTCAGAAAAGTTTTTCGACGCCCTCCGGGCCTTCGGTTTGATCGAAGATTATACCTCCGATGCGACCGCGCTCAGTTATTGTGGCACAAGTGTGACTGATGCTGGCTTAAAATGTGCGTTAAAGTGTGTTAGCGACATTGACTGTCCTGGCAATGAACTCTGTCAGCCCGGCGTCATTGTATGCGATGGCGTTGAAGGTGTTAGCAATGTCGAAAGTGGAAGCAACAGTAGCTTAGGTGGTACAAATGCAGTGGTAGAGATCGGTTTGAGTGACAATGCTGATGAGGCGTCTATGACTGGAGATACATCACCAAACGCTGGATCCGTAAGTGCTGAAAGCGACAACGCGGTGGAAATGTCATCGTTTAGCTCCTTCGTCATGCCAGAGACATACTATTGCGGTGAAAATTGGGCTTCTGCCTCTTCCTCGTGCCTGGTTTCTTGTCCGGGAGGGAATGATGCCGAATGTCCCACAGATCAAAAATGCTTTGCGGATGTGACTGCTTGCTCTGGCACCGGCACTGAAGACGCGGATCGACTTGAAAATGACAGGGTAACTAATTACTGCGGGAAAACGTGGGATGAGGCATCGATGTTTTGTTTCGCTCGAACACAATGTCCTGGGGGGCATGACGAGGAGTGTGCCGAAGGTGAGAGGTGCTTTGGAGAAATTCAATGTTAGTGTAACGAGCACCATGTGTGACTTTGGTTGTACGCAGCTGCGCGGCGAATGAACATTTGAAGTGCTCTTACTAGTGTACGGTATTGTCACAAATTAGAATTATCTTAACAACTTTACTGACTCTGAACCGAAGGTAGATTGAAGGAAATCTTCCAGTCGTTTCGCGACAGCAAGTGCACCCCAGTTCTTGTAACACTGTACAGAAGATTTAAAGGAGCTCAAAGCTTCCAAGCGATGCCCTCTCTCCAATTGGAAATGCCCCAAGAGCTCGTGTGCTACTCCTTCTTCGTGGATGAACTTGTGGTCGTGTGCAGATTTGATTGACTCTTCATACAACAATGCAGCTGATTCAGTCTCTCCCTTGCAATATTTCTTCTCTGCTTTCAATAGGAGTATCTTGTTTTGAAAATTCCATGCAATGAGAGAGTTCCAACACTCCATTTTTTCCAATATCAGGTCGCCAAGCTTCATCCATTTCTCTCCCCCCTCCTTGGATTGTCGATCGAAGTGAAAAGCTACCAGACCCGCAAAGAAGAAAGACATGACACGATATGGTTCATCGGTGATAGTGGGATCAAAAATGGTCTCGAAAATAGTGCTGGAAGATAAGGTGTCGAACTGTCGAAATAGGAATCCTCTGATCACAAGATTGATCTCATAAGATAACAAAACATCAAAGCTGTTTGTGCCTGCAGCAAGAGCCTTCTTTTCGCCAACTACTATATCGTCAACAGTTTCCGCATCTGCAATATGAGGCCCGTCCATCAGTGCTGCAAGCTGCGAATGAAATATTGTTTGTAATCCCCAAAATGTCATCATATTCTGTTCCTTCATTTGGCCAATGCAATCGATGCTTCTCCTTCTAACATCAGCCAAGGGCTCACCTGTAACATAGCTCATCAAGCAAATAAGGCAATTATTTCCCACAGCGTTGTAAACATCGCCCGATAGCGCTGCAGCCTTTTTTCCAACCTTGAACTCCCCCGTCAAAGCCTGAAATGGCTGAGCTAGCCACATGACATAAAAATACGCTACACAATAGAGAGACCCGCAGTCAGATGAACCAAGCTTTTCCAGCAGTGCCGTTGCCAATCGACCAAAACGAACACCTTGGTTAATGTCATCGCTGTTGCCACTACTGCATAATGTTTGTGCGAATTGAGCAAAAACAAGAGGAGACTTTGAGCACAGTCCCTCTTCCAAAGCGAGCCACATATTACGATGCGTAACGGCCGGCACAAGTCTAGGGTCCATGAAAACAAGTATTTCGCAGAAGTCGCAATAAATTTTCACCAAAGCAATACTTTTCTTTCGCTTCATAACGGGCAAGCTCAATAAAGTGTCATCATCCAATGACTTCATGGAGGCATTCATATTATTGACATGATCCTGTATTTCGTCTAGAGGACGTAAAGCGGGCTCTCCGAAGTCCGTCAGTATCTCCGAGAAAGTTTCCATCGCTTCCTCAAAACGTTGTTGGTGAATCAAAACTTTCAATTTCACGGTCATGGCATTCAATTTGTCCTCAAAACACTTGGCTTGCGCATTGATCACGGTTACATAGAAAGCCGCTGCTTCCAGATCGTTCACAACGACCGCTGCCATAGCTGCTGAATCATACAGTTCAACGCTAGTGCCATAATGTTTCTCCCAGCAATCCGATTCCAAATACGATATTCCATGTCGAAACAGATTGAAAGCAGACTGGAAATCAGACCGTTCACCTGCACGTCTACCTGCATTCAAATTGAGACCTGCGATGATAGGCTTTTGATTCAAGTCACAGACTGAATCGGGACCTGCCATGTTGATTTGATGGATAGCCATGAACAACATATCGTCATTGCTTTTGTCCATAACCCTTGGATAAAGCGCTAGACCGAACATCATATGATATAATTTTTGCTCGTGGATCGGCGTAACATTGTACGCGGCTTCTTGGATTTTATCATGCGCAAATTCAAATCGTACGTTCGAGCTAGGGCTTGAGCTAGGTGCGCCGCATCCTGCCTCGCGGGAATATATATGCTCGTTGAGGAAGCCTTTTTCGGCTAGTTGGTGGAGAGTGTCACGCAAATCCGTGCCAAGTTCTGCTGAGAGGATGTCGATGACGTCAGATGTTATTCTTGATCCGATGCACGCTGCAACTTTCAGTCCATAGAGCAGATCGGCCGATATCCTTCCCATTTCGCTCACAATGAAAAAAACAACATCGTCCGCAAGTTCCAAATCCTGAATCTTGTCGATGTCCCAAGTCCACCTACGCCTGCTCAGACTGAAGCAGATCTCGTCTCCATTCGTGAAGGGTGTAGAAGTTCTCGAGGATTCTCTACCACTTCTAGATTCCCTACCACTTCCGATCGCTGATAGGATTCGTCCAAGAAAAAGAGGATTGCCCCCTGTCTTTTTTTGTAGCACCAACGATAACGGACGTGTGAGACGAGGGAACAGATGGAGAGTCTCAGAAACAAACTGATTCACACCGTCTGGAGTGAGGCTTTCAAGCTTGATACGGTCCAAACTAAAGCCAGAGAGGGAATTCAGCCACGGTCCCAAATAATTATTGACTTCGTCGTCCCGATAACATGAAACGAAATAAACTTTCTTTTTGCCTTCGTTACTTTGCAGCATACTCCAAAGAAGGTTGAGAGATGCGATATCTGCCCATTGTAAATCGTCGATAAGCAGCGTGACTCTCCCAGTTTGATAGGATGTCAATTTTTCAAACAACAAGCACATCAGGAACTTCATACTGTTCGTCATGTTCCCTTGGTCGACTTGGTACCTAACCTGGGAGCATGACGGCATGACACGTATTATTTTTGGCACCACTTCGTAGAGAAGAGCGGCATAGTCGCCAAAAGCAATATCCAGGTCATTCGAAATACTCGACAACATCAATGGGGAAGCATTCTCGGCGATTAAATCGATCATGTCATCAATGATGACACCAATCTTTGCGAGGGGGCAGACACCTTGATTCTGGTCAAACTTGGTAGCAAACACTAGCCCCCCCTCCATCTTCGCGAGTTCGAAGATGTACGCAGCAATCCTTGATTTTCCAACACCCCCTGCGCCCGCTAGCAAGACACCCTGACGACCGGTCATATTCCTAAAGGAAGCGTTGATGAATTCAATCTCCGTCTCGCGTCCACAGATTTTATCACTAATTTCAAGATTGGGGCTCTGAAGAAATCGCGACAATCCTTCCGTGTTGAGAAGCTTCAAGTCGACGAGTAAATCTCCAAATGAAGAGTAAGATTCATTACCAATGAATTCCCCCTGACCACATTCTAGGAGATTGGATAGGATGGCCGTTACGGGCCAAGGGAGGTCCAAACGCTCCAGTTGTACGGGAAGATATGGTTTCATTTGCTGTCGCTTCTTCGGCGGAGAGTTGCACTTGTTGTTACCGTCACCATTGCCGTTCAAATTCATTGAATCCATCGTAGGCGCAGAAGTCTTCGCAGAGACATCCCCTTCCTCAAAAATCTCCTCCACTTCACCGGAAAGAAGGGTCACCAGAATCTTACCAATTGCAAACAGACGATCACCAATATCTCCAGGACCACTGCCACTCATCGAATCTTGTCCAACCCCTCCTCCCCCCGATTTCAGTTGGTTCTTGATTATCACAGTAGTGTCAGCCTCCTGCAGTGAAGTCGTCCCTAATGCCATCGGGACATAATTGTTAATACACACCACCGTATTTTCCACCGAAATGCACTCTAAAGGGATGGTAGAATAATAATTGATTCCACCACTCGTAGACTCATCCCTTATTTCATCCGATTCGATGATAAACTCAGTCAGCTTAATGGCAATAACCAAAGCAGATTGTAGATACGTTGACATCCCCCCTCTTCCTAGGAGAGACGACGCATAAGTTGACACCTGAAATTTGGACGCATTAATCCATTCAAGCAAAGCAACTTCCGTCAATTGTGGAGGGTGCTGCTGAATTATACTACCACCACCACCACTACTGGCAACACCAACGCCGGCAATGGCACTACTACTACCTATAACACCAAGTGGAAGATTATCAACATCGTCAAGACCAGCACCAACATCGTCCAGATCACCAACACCGTTATCCCCAGATGAATTAATGACATCATCCCATATTCCTGATGTTATTTCTTCCAAAAATGCATCTACGGATGAACTGGGTTGTTCCCCTCCTGCTGCTGCTGCTGCACCTGTTGTTGCTGTTGATAACCCTCCTCCTCCCCCTCCCCCCATAGCAGGTCCAAATTGAAAGCTTTGTCCACCGATGTGATTATGATTTTGAATACCCCCCCCCAATTGATGTGGTGGTGGTAGAGGCGGAGGAGGAGGCAATGCATCAACGATCCCGTGTTGATGATGCCGTTGATGAATATTATTGCTCACTGCCAAGGCAAATGAATCTTGAAGCAACTGTTTTGTCGCCGAAATGGCTGCTGAAGACGATGATTTAACGACTGCTGCTGCTATTGCGGCAGTACTGTTATTCTCGGCTGTGATATTATTATTATTATTCCGGGCAGCCCCCCTTCTAGTTGATGTTTGGCCAGAGTAACCAGGGTTAGTTGATCCGGACTGCTCTCCAGTATTGGATGAGGAGGACGACGCCTTGGCCCTATCCCGCGCAACATCCCGTAGAGCCTGACTAGTTTTTGTAGCAGCACGTTTTAAAGGGACTTCTTGCCATTGTCCCGTCTCATCTGATTTTTCAAGGAAGCGCCGCGGGGGATTGGAATTGATTAGCTGGGTAACTATGCTGGTGGACATGTTGGTTTTTTCGGATTTGGTGGATGCCGCATAGATGGCCTGACGAGTGTTATCGATTACGCAATGATGACAGAAGAGATCACGCAAATTATGTACATTTGAGCAAAACGCACAGTCTTAGAATAAAATTGCAATAATTCCAACGACGATCAATTCTTACCGCATTTTCAGAAATGATCTCACGATAGGCTTCATTGCCAGGATGATTGTTTATCTTTACACCACGCCCAAGGAGAATGTCTGCATCTGTCGGATGAATCATCACTATTATCTATTCTTCCTTTTTAATAATTGACGGTATGATGATACGAATTTGATGATACGAATTTGATGTTGGAGACAACTTGAAGCCCTCCTCGGCGTGTGAAGATATTTCCCAAGTATGATATGTGATACATAATCATTAATCTCACCTGCCGCGGTTCATATAGTTGGAATCGGAGTTGAATTTCCAGCAGAGGAGCGAACACAACTGTCGAGATGGACAACAAGATGGACCATATGCGATGTAAAACAAAGTAAAATGTGACGGGAATTATTACAACGAAGCACGTGCTTCGTGGAGTTCTAAAGATCCGGTTCACCACTGGCCTGGGATTAAAAATATCAATCCGGTTCTTGACGAAGCATCCGGTACTACTCCTCCTTTCCGGGTCTTCGATTTAACCCTTGTTTAACCCGTTGTCTCGCTGTCACGTTTAGTAACGTTCACGTGCATGATTCTTTGTCACGTGATTTTTGTTCCAGCCAACCGCAACCATTATTTTTTATTTCCATCATGATGGCCGGTCCTACAATCAAGCACAAAACGAAGAGGCAAAAGCCCAACAACCACCACCACCAGCAACAACAGCAACAGCAGTCGATTCCTCGTCGGTGGCGTCAACCAAACCAAGTCGAAAAACAACAAATCATCCATCAGAAAAAGCTGCAACTATCCTCTCAGCTACGTACCCTCTCCTCCCAAAAACGACTGACGGAATGTCTCCAATTATACAACTCCCCATCCAATGATGACCTACGAGATGTTCATCATGGCTCTATCGTAGTGGACTGTTGTGCACGGTGCGGTGACGTGGCTGAGGCGGAGGGGGTGGTGATTGGCATGTTGTTGCTGCGGGATGCCCAAGGGAATCAGCCGCAGCAGCGGCGGAGGAGCAATGAATACTTTTGGAATGAGTGCAATCAGGCATCCAACAATTACAACCACTACAAACTAGTTCCAATTCAGGCATGGACTGCATTGCTAAAGGCATATGTTCATTCAGGGTTGATGTCCAAGGCTGATTCGTTATTCGAGTTTCTCATGATGTCATCGTCTTCAACTGGCAAGAAACGAAAACATACACACGACGACGACGACAGCAGTAACAGAAACAGAAATGGTCCGAATGTTCGAACTGTGAATACTTTGTTGAGAGGGTGCATGTGGACGGCTGCTTCCATTACTAATTTTGAGCATCATGGTGGGGTGGAGGAGGTATCTGCCAAGCACGATGATGATCATGACAACAAGATGAAGAAGCCAATGGGCGAGACAAATAAGCAGCGGCAGCAGTCACAACCGCCACCATCATCACCTTTACCCGCACTTGTTGGAGGAGTACCAACCGCACAACGAGCTTGGTCACTCTGCAGCACCACCACCACCAAAAACGACAAGCCAAATTCCATTCAACTTTTCGATACGTCATCCTATGAATACTTTGTTACCATTCTCTCCCAGTCGCTACGATGCAAGGATGCATTGCAATACTTGGATCAAATGAAACGTGACTTTGGTATTATTGGTGATGGTAGCAGCAGCAGCGCTGTTGTTGTTGTTGATCCGTCAATTATGGAATCCATGATTGTATGCCTCGTAGCAATATCACGTGGTTATGTAATGTTGGGGGATTTTGATCAGGGACGGGAGTGTGCAAATGAAGCGTTGGTAGTGTTGGAACGGTTACAATCATCGCTTCAAAACAGAGGTGATAATGATGATGCACCCAATTCAGTTTCCCCGTCGTCGTCGAAAAAGGTAGTGACTGGTGGAAAGAGGGCATGGAATGAGAGCAAAAACGGAGGAGGTGATACCCACCACAATAACAATGATGGTAAACCAGATGGACGAAGAGAAGAATCCAACAAGTTATTTCGTAGTCATCGTTTGTCAGAGCTGCGTTCAGAGGCTTTAACACTGAAGAATGCATGTAGCTCCTCTAATCGCCCAGAGGAAAGTATTGCAACTCACGATGCGACATATTTTGCACGTCAAATGATGACACGTTTATTTTACTTTTCTGGTGGTGGAACTACTCAGACAATTGCTCGGAATAACGACGAGGTCGTCAAAAAGGATGACAATTCTTTGACGTATCAACGATGGATTCATTCGTTGTGGCACAGCTTTGGACTAAAGGAGACAACGCAACGTGCGGTAGACAAAGATGGTCACTTGCAAAACGTTTTCCAATTGAAAACGAAGAAGAAGTATGGTAAACAGCTTCCTGATGACTTGATCAGCCTAGAATTTTGCGACACATTGCGACGGCAGTTTGTCGGAGTCAACTGCAATCTTTTATCCGATGATGGATGTCTCAACTTTGACACTATATTTCAAAGCAAAGGAGAGGGGGGGGAGGCACCTCCTCTCCACGTCGAGATTGGAAGTGGTAGTGGCGACTGGTGCGTGACACAATCCAAGCTCAATCCAAATGAAAACTACGTCAGTGTCGAATTACGAGCGGATCGTGTTGCACAAACATTCTTCAAGTGCATCACTCAAAACACGTGGAAGAATATGTGTTGTGTTGGTTCAGATTGTGGATCATTTTTGCGTGATCGAGTGTCGCCCTCGCAGTGTCGAACCATATACGTGAATCATCCTGAGCCACCTACGCAAACATATGATAGTGAGTCATCGGAAGAACCGGCACATATGTTGAATTCCGTCAACCTTCGATTAGCTGCGAATTGTCTCGAGGGAGGAGGCAAGGGACGGTTGATAATTGTGACGGATAATTTAATCTATGCACGGTTCCTATGTCGCACAATGACTCGGGTAATGGCGGATGGGAGTCTTGTTGGATTGCATCCCAGTCAAGTTCGTGACTTGAGAACTGTGGACTCATTTCTCGTTGGAGGTAGTAGCTCTAAAGTTTGGTTGTACGAAGGAAAGCCTTCATCTTCGATTGGGCATTTTGATGCGAAACAATGGGCTAGAAAAGGCCTTGGGAACGAGGTAGATAAGGGAACCAGCTACTTTGACCGTCTGTGGAGAACTGGGGCTGGGAAGCACGCAGACGTGAAGAAGAGATACATAGTTGCCGTGTGTACAAGTGGAGGCGCCAACATCAGCAATTTCAGTGGAGGACAATCTTTCAATAAGGCAGGAAAGATGAGTCGCCATGGAGGAACGAGGAACAAAGGCTCTACTGAGAAGCAGAAAGAAAAGAAGCCAAAGAAAAGGAGTGCTGATGCACAAAAACGCCGCAATGAGAGACGGCTGCTGAAGAAGAAAGAACAAACCCAACAACAAGAAAAAGGATAAATCTTCGGCAATACGTAAAATAGTGTATCAAGGTGCGTCATCTCGACTTTCATTCTCAAACTGGCATCAAACAATTAACATTAATCGTGAGCATCTACCTCTAAGGCAATCCGCCATTTCTCGTGATAAACTTCCCACCCGTCTCAAAAGGAACTTGACAATGCCCAGTATCTGTTGGATTTACCACTTTCTTCAACGGCACGCCTCATAGAAATATGACCTCAATCATTTTGACCGAATTGTCTAATCCACATGTCTTAGTGATCGTTGTCCATTTGTTTGTCCATTTTTGTCGAGAAGCGATCAACCTTGAACTGATTTCGTCGCAGTTATCTGATATGATGCAAACTTTGCACGGTAACTTCAAGCGACGCTATCCATCACTGCATATGCCATCTATTTTCTTAAATATCTCGTCACGTGTAGACACCAAAGAAAAGTCGCCTAACCTCACCCTCAAAATTGAAAGATCTTCATTATGCCACATCAGTAGCGTTGGCTTGTACAACGATCACGTACATTCTTTTGCAGCAGCACATTCGCTGTTGTTTCCACCTCTATTATACATCAGAATTCGAACTCCGACGATTCTGGGTCGATCGGACCGAGTTGATATAATTCATCCATGCAGCGTTTTCGTCCATCATTTGCCCAATGCTGGCATCACTTGTGTACGAGGCGACGCCATCGGTACCAACAGACGACGGAGTAAAGTCGCCTTGGATGGATGACGGAGCGAAGCTGCTTTCAACAAACTCAAAGAGACTACTACATTTCCCAAACGCTCCCCACTCATAGTAACTTTCATGTGCACGCAAGAAATGAGATATCGATAGTTCTCTCTCTCCCAACTCCAAATAGAAGTATCCTGCCAACTCATACGCCAGAGCCTCTTCGTGTACGAACTGAAAGAACAAGGCATAAAGTTGAGTGATCGAACGCGCACAGTACGCCACTGTGTCATAACAAACTTAGTCATCTTACCTTGTGAAGCTTTGCAGATGAAATGGCTTGCGTATAAAACGACTTCGCTGCTTCGTAGTCATTGTTGCTGAACGATTCCTCTGCTTCTAACAGGTACCATTTGTTTTCAAATGTCCACTGAGACGATTCCGCCCACTTCTTCAATGCTAACTTGGATTCATTGCCCCTTCCAAACCAATATTGTAACCCCGACTTTCGAGTCACCCAAAAGGAAATGAGACCAACGTAAAAGGTTTGAGAATACTGCATAGTCAGCAACTGAGCATGTGCCTTTTCACGGCAATCAAAGAACTTCGCAACATGTTCTTTGGCATCATCATACGAGCGAAACATGAAGCTGATGTATGTTTTCCGAAAACACCAATTTTTCAAGACGCTATTGTTTGATGCGATCAGATTCTCTTCCTGAGGAATCGTCACATGCTCGTCCGAGCCTATCAGTCTCAATACATCACGCTGGGCATGCTTTATTTGCGCAAGTAAGATCAAATTCTTATTGGCTTCCAACATCCGAACCGTCTGCGCGTATTCTTCCCGCAATGTCTGTAACTTGACACCTGAGATATAATTACCTTGGGTCATAAGACTTCTGTTCAACATAGCATTGAAAACATCACCAGCTGCTAACGAAGCTGCGTAGCCCTCATTGTGACGTTGTAGAGCGGCTTGAAGTGGTTCGACGAATGCCATGACCTGAGTTGCGATGCAAATAACCTCGCCGGCACTTTCTCTTGATCCCACTCTATCGAGCAAGGACAGAGCCAGCTTAACGTAATTGTAACCTTCACTAATATCTCCAGCCTTTGCCAAGTAAGAGCCAAAGTAAACAAATCCAATAGGAGACATCGGACTCATGCCTTTTCCCAACGACAGCTCGATTATCTGTTGCGTGACAAAGGGTACTGAGCTTGGTTTTGTTTGAGACATGCCTATTTCTAACTTTGCTAAGAACTTCAATGCAATAATCGTCGTTGGGTCGGTCATTTGCTTGGTGTTCAATATTTCGTCATCGGTAAGTGTAGACAATAACATTTTCGTTTCTTGTACACATTCCTCTGTACTTCTTGATTGTCGTAAATTGATACCGAGCTTTGTTAAAATGTCAAGACTCTGTTGAATAGAGTCAGGCAGCCGTAATGCATACGCCAATGCACAAGTGGCAAAATACATCACGTTCAATCCATCCTCAAAGCAACGCGCTTCTGTCACCACTTGCTCTGAGCAAAGCTTCAAGCTGGCGAAATCTCCATTGGCGAGTGCGCATTTTGCTGCCAGCTCAAACAATTGCAAGCTCAAATCATAGTGTTCTTGCCAATGTCCCTCGCGCAGAAATGACATTCCGTTGTGGAAATAAGAATACGCCGCTCCATAATCTGACATCTCCATTGCCTTCTTTCCAGCTCTCAAGTTCAGTGCCGCAACAGTGATACTCTGGCTCGTATCTTGGATGGCATTAGGTCCTCCGAGATTGAGTTGGTTTGCTGCTGTTACCGTGTTATACGCCGCTTCTTGAATGCGGTCATGGCTAAACCGATATTGGTCACCTGTCTTCTCTAGCAACCCTTCATCTACAGCTATGTCAAGATTCTCACGTAAGTCCCTCATATCGAACGCTCTTTCGAGCGTGTTCACAAAAGCTACATCTGCGGAGGATCCAAAGCATGAGAAATGGAATAAAGATGTTTTGACATCTGTCGGTAGGTCCACTATGGACTGCGTCAAAAACAAAGCGACATCGTCGGGCAACTTCTGACTCGTGATCTTCTCTTCGTCCCACTCCCATCGCCGCCGGCTTAAGCTTGGATACAGTAGACGTTCCTTACTCAAGGAAAGCAGTAGTCGACAGACAAAGAGCGGGTTTCCTATTGTCTTGCGATAAATTACATTCGACAAAGTCCGAGTGAGGCGTGGCAGCACGCAAAGACTTTCTGAAACAATTGTGTTTAAGGTCTCTTCCTCCATACATCCTAGTTTCAAGCTGGAACAGGACACACCAACGAGTTCAGCATCATGCACTAATTTCCAAAGTGGGTGACCGCTGTCGATTGTTCCCTCACGGTGGCATCCTAGGAAGAAGAACCGCTTCTGTTGCGACGACGAACCGGTATTGAGCAAGAGCTGACTCACTGCTGCTATGGACGCTGCATCTGCCCACTGCAAGTCATCGAGGAATAAAGTCACGGGAGCAGCAGATGAACTGGACAGAATTTCCACCAGCTGACATAGTAGATATTGAAGTCGCCTCTGAGCGTTGACGCAGTCACCATCGCAGAACATGTCATTCTGATCGGAGCCTAAAATAAAACTCAAGCAGGGCATAATTTTGGTCAAATAGTACACGTCCCTCCCCAAAGACGACTTCAGTTTCGATGCCATAGCTTCTCTCATTGGCTGAAGCTCACTTTTCTGCAATAACATGTCGCAATAGCGGTTGAAAGCTGCTGCCAGAGCACTAAATGGCTTGCCCTGTTGCAGTTGGTCAAATTTGCCCGAGAGAAAGATGCCACCGCTCATTATCACGTGCTTCCCAAATTCATATGCCAAGAACGACTTCCCTACCCCAGCATGACCTGAGATCAATGCAAACTCCATGTCGCCAGAAACAGACCGTCGATAGCATTCTTTGAGAGAAGACAGCTCCTGATGTCGGCCATATGCGGTGTCACCCAAGTGCAGTCCAGTCGTTGATATCTTCCCCATGTCTTGATCGTAAAGATAGATCGCAGGCTTTTCTAACATTAGCTGTAAATCATCTCTCACATTCGTCATGCTTTGATACGCATCCTCCCCACTAAGAGTGCCATTGATACAATCTACCATGTTGGCAATCAAATCACACAGCTGGACCGGAACGCTCTTTCCCTTTAAAGGCTCTATCGATACAGCACACTTGTTGTAGGTGTGGTTAATTTTTTGTGTGGTTTGTCTCTTTTTTGGAATCAGATTGTAGTCATCTTCGATATCGTCAAATATGCTGAGTTGGCCCTCAAGATCGATAGGGCCACCTTGATCAAAAAGGAGGTAATCCAAGTCTTCCAACAGTTCTTCGTTTAGCTCTCCCTCCGTCTCGGCGTCTCCTGATTTAACATCAACAGCAATTTCTTGTTGCTCAATCTCAGGAGGTCGTCCTCCCCCCGAAAATATTTCGTAAAAGACCAGGCCAAGGGAATAAATTCGTTCCATTTTGATTCGATCAGGATTTGGAGATCCGCCACCATTTTTGGACTTCAACAAAGAAGGCAATAACTCTGCGTCCACAAAAGGCATTCCGTCACCATCTGACGATGATTTACCATCTTGGATGAGCGTAGTAGCAGTGGCATACACAGCGTCGAGGTCCTCAGAATTTCCCCCCTCCGAATTACCCGCCCCCACTGGATTACTGCAGTCGTGTTCAGTTGAATTGCCCCGCCTCCGCCTACAATCTGGCTGCTGCAAATAAACAACGATGCCATCCACCCAATTCGAGCTTGGTGCAGGCAGCGATTGACCAGGTGCTGCTTCGTCTTCGGCTTTACAAATTTGATCCGCTAATGACCGCGCTATTCTGAGCGCAGGAAATAAATAATCATCGGAGCACAATGCCAGCGTGTCACGAACATGTGCTACCAATGGATCCACGGGAGCAGCGAAGAGGTGATCCGCTGCCTCGTTGAGTGTCCGGCGTATCCACTCTGACAATAGAAACGTGTGCGTGGGTTCCTCCTTGTCCTTGTTGCTGATCGTTTGTTCGGTTGTTGCTGGCATCGTTTAGAAATAATAACAATAATACAAGGCAATGAGTTCTTAAACCCGAACCAGGTTGGGGTGAGCATGAGAGAAGAGGTTCTTATGAGGCTCCCAATCTATGTACCTGTAAAAGGTGCACATGTCGCAACAGACAAAGATTCGGGTTAACATCTTGGGGAAACCGAATCAAAGCGTGATGATGCCCTCTTCCGTACCGTGACTATGATGTACTAAAGATGGTTAGGCTCCACGGTACACTGCTCCACCAAGACCGTCTTGAAGAGATTACCATAGCTTGTCTTTGATGCCTATGGTCCGATCTGTTACTACCATCACGGTACATGTCTTGGCGAACCGCACTTGCTTGAAGACTGTTGGATTTTATTGGTGCATGAGGCAAAGGCAAAGGCGTCGTTATCGTTAAAGTTAAAGCCGCCATATATTTTATTATGGTTTGAGGCTCTTGCACCGCTTGCTGCTTTTAGATAACAAAAGCTGTCGAACGGTGTGGCTGACGGGAGGATAAGAGGTCAGTAGTGATAATAGTAATAAATCATATTAATTTACACAGTAAGTCAGTAGTGCTTCATCCTCTCGAGAGTCGCTCCGACAACAAACGAGGTGCTACCAATACCAGCTAGGAATTAAGAAGGCAGCGTCTTGAGGTTGGTTCTAGAGAGGGAAGCAGCCTTCTCCAATTACTTCTTTTTATGTTTTGCTTGGAGCTCTACCATCCAACCGCAGTGAGCTTGCGAGCTGTGAATTTCCATCGAGTGGTCGGATGGAAGGGGCAGTTCGCAAGTCATTCTACATATCTGTCATCTTCGTCAATTTCACTGAAGATAGGGGATAGGGGCGCGTACTATTCCTATTGTGATACCGATTTAAATAGCACGATACGTGATATATGGTGATGCAATTATAGTCGCGAGGATAAGCACCGATGGCAATGATATTAATAATAATTACGGAGCTAAGCAGAGAATGCTTTGCCCTCATATTTCCAATCACTAAATTGTCAACGTACAACCCATTGCCGTTGCATAAATTTTTCAGTTGAGAATGTGTGACAAGCCGCAC
>JALLBJ010000629.1:0-16016 GCA_036940105.1 Skeletonema potamos | reverse complement strand
CTGTCCACGCTGCACGTGCCATCCTTGATGGGAAACAAATGTCTCTGGCCCAACGATTGAAGGAAGTTACGAGCCACTACCCTGGAAGTGGGGATGGGAAGAGTAGCACGAAATCAGGTGATGAAGATCCAGAACGACCCAGAAACGTTATACGGGATGCGCTTCGCCAATTTTGGATAATGGCAATGCCCTATTTCCGTGAAGATAGGGAAGGTCGATGTCTCTTTGGTATCTTATTAATCATCACGTTGATGAACAATGCACTCAATGTGTATTTTTCCTACATGATTCGGGATTTTTACAACGCACTAACAGAGAAGCATGTTGCGGAATTCTACAAGGTTTTTGGACGATATGTGGGTTCTTTAATTATAGCCGTTCCAATCCAAGTGAGTTACCGCTATATGTACACCAAAATAGGAATCGCTTGGAGGAAGTGGTTGACTGAGGTGAGTTTCATTAGTGCCAGAAGTGAGAGTTGTTATCACTTTCCGTTCACTAATCGATGTCTTTTTTCTTTGCCATTTTCAGAGAGTCCTTACATTATACTTTTCCAACCGAGTCTTTTATGGCCTTGAAGCGCGAGGAAACCACGCTGATAGACAAGCAAGAGACTACAAGGAGAGACAAAATGAAGTGGATAACCCAGATCAACGGATACAAGAAGATGTGTCAAGCTTTACATCTTACAGCCTTTCGTTCTTCCTCACCATTGTGGGCACGGCCATCGACCTTGTCAGTTTTTCCATCATCCTCTTTTCCGTTATGCCGGAGCTCTTCATTGCTATCATTGTCTTTGCGTCTCTTGGTACCGCTGCAACTATCGTTATTGGAAAGGTTCTAGTTAGGCTCAACTACGAGGCACTTCAGCGGGAGCTGATTTCCGTTTCAGTTTAGTCCGCATTAGAGAGAACGCCGAGTCTATTGCATTCTATGGCGGAGAACCTGTGGAAGAAAGGGAAACAAAACACAAGTTTCAACGCGCAATTGATAACTCAAACCTCATTAATGTCGCCCAACGAAACCTTGACGTATTTATTACGTCTTACAACCATCTTACGGAAATTCTCCCTACGATCATACTCGCAAATCAATATTTTAATGGAATCATCGAGTTTGGAGTAGTTGCTCAGGTTAGAGGAGCGTTCTGGCACATCTTAAAGTGCGTACATTTTGAAGTTTCCTTCACTGTCTTGTATTGCATTTTCATCTCTAACCTTTCTTTTTTCCTATGTTTATGTATCTTAGTGACTTTTCCATCATTATTCGTGAATTTAACGGCATTGCTTCCTTTATGGCAGGATTAGACCGTCTCTTTTTGTTCATGAAAGCCATTCAGAAGTTAGACCCCGATCGTCCTAAAGATGATGCAAAGGTAATGATGAAAGATATGTCTCCTCGAGACCAAGATGACAGGTCATCATCACAACATGTGATTCGTGTCAAAGAAGTGAGAGCGTCAGACCCGGTTGTGGCCGCTTCATCTGATCCTACATCACTTNCATGTGATTCGTGTCACAGAAGTGAGAGCGTCAGACCCGGTTGTGGCCGCTTCATCTGATCCTACATCACTTTCGCCTATACTTTCACTACGAGGTGTGCGCCTTGTCACTCCCGACAACAAACGAGTTCTTGTCCAAAATCTTGATCTTTCATTATTGAGAGGCAGGAATTTACTCATTGCCGGTGTATCTGGATCCGGGAAGAGTTCCCTGCTTAGAGCCATTGCAGGACTATGGTCAAACGGATCAGGAGAAATCGTGCGGCCAAGATCTGAACAAATCTACTTCTTGCCACAACGCCCGTACTGCCCGCCTGGAACTCTACGAGACCAGTTATTATATCCAAGCACACAGCTATCAGATGACTACGACGGTACAAATGACGGATGGTCAAGACCGATAGATCAAAGACGCGTAGAGTGGTCAAGCATGAGTGACGAAGAGTTGCTTGCCGTGTTGGTATCGGTAGATTTAGCAGACTTGGCCAGCAGGATAGGCGACGGTGATCCAATACGTGGCCTCAACACTGTTCTCGATTATAGTAACACTCTATCACTGGGCGAGCAGCAACGTTTGGCATTTGGAAGATTAGTTATTAACCGACCGAGTCTGGTGGTGATGGATGAGAGCACATCAGCTTTGGATGTCGTGGCTGAACGGAAGATGTACACACTGTTGAAGAATATNGGTGATGGATGAGAGCACATCAGCTTTGGATGTCGTGGCTGAACGGAAGATGTACACACTGTTGAAGAATATAGCTGCCGACGCAGAAGATGGAGAAAGAACAGGCTTGACATATGTAAGTGTTGGGCATCGACCGACGTTGCTTCAACACCACGACGTGAAATTGCTGTTGCGAGATGGCGGCGGAAGCGTAAGTTTCATATCACAAACACAAACCGAAAGTTCTGCCGAAGAACAGACCATTTTAAGTTAATATTCCTCCACGAGGATTATGTTACGAATTGTATGTGTAAGGTGATTGCGTTGGTTCGTGAAGGTTAAGAATGAGCCTAAGGGGCGTTCAACGCACTTGTTTATAAATTAGATACCCCAAACGATCTATTTCAAGCGAGTTCTTTCGTTTCTATCAACACTGCTTTACAGATACGCCTCAATTTACTTACTTTTTCCCTTCATCTGGTCTGGGGTAAGAGTACTTAATTCCTGAGTCAATTGGTTTGTACGACTCCTCCCAATCTTGGGTAGGGGAAAGAACTGGCTGGCTGTCTCCGCAGTAGTATCCTCTATACGGCGGATAATGATAGACTGCTTCGACTGGAAAGGCAGCACCAAACTCATTAATGTTGGGTGGTGGGGCATATCTAGTGCCACCCACTCCTCTACGAGCAAGAGGTTCTTCATCTTGTCGTTGGTCATACATATCAGAAGCAGCGGATGCCTTCGACGTGTTATTTACTTTGGGAGCAAGAGACTTCGCTAACTTTTGATCACACTTCCACCTCTCCATCTTGGCTTTGTAGGTGCTCCTTTCGATCTCCTCACGCTCGATGAAAGGAGCCTTTTCATCTTTACTAGCACTTCGCCAGTGCTCTCCCAACAAGCGAGAAATGTCCGAGTTGGGAATATCAGGATTCTCTGTCTGAAGCTGACGCCGCTTGGTCTGAGCATACATGAGAAAGGCGCTCATGGGGCGTTTTGGTGCAGAGGGGTTTTTCTTGCGCCTGATCTTCCGTGCCGATGGATTGAACTCCTCTCTCTCCTTCTTGTAGCGCTTCCGATCTTTGTCAGCAACACCTTCCCAATGGGCTCTCTCCTCCTCCGATACAAGTCTCCACGCCTCGGCCGCTTCATTGGTGTTCACTTCCCTCTTAGCTTGCCGGAAGCACATGAAGGCGGACATAGCTGGAACAGGTCGGTCCGTAGACTCAGACGAACCGCTGCCGGTGACCGCAGGTGGAGACTCTTCAAAGTATGGACTCCTTTGGGGCGAAGAAAGTCCTTCAGGGATCCAATCATGAGGTGTAATCGTTGGAGGAGTTGCACGAGTGTAACGGGTACAGTTTGGTGGGTGGGGAGTGAAAGCATCGACGTCATATTGTTGAGAATAGTAGGCTTGTAGGCCACCTTCTCTGCTAGGCGTCTGCTTTGGGCCATTGTCACCCGGAGGAGGACCAACATATGTAGGAAGAGGATAAGACGGAGGAGGGTAGCAGTGATAATAGTGGTCACTGGGGTAAGGACGACTAATCGAATAACGAGAGTCGGACGTTGGAAATTTGGTCGGCTGAGACATGTTGGTGATGAATGATAAAGGCTGGCGACGAAGATGCGTGGTCCTTGACTAACAGCCTGAGCAATATGTTATGATCAATGCTTTGCGATGAGTTGTTGCTATTTGATATGCTGCCTCATTATGAATCGGACAATCAATCATGTGGGATAGCAATTTGAGCGGAAGAAATCATTCATGCGGGATACATACTCGCTCGCGACCAAAATCCGCGAGAGCTAGCGTGTCGAAACCATAGTATGTCGTGTCAAGTCTCAGCGGAAGGAATTTACGGATTATGTGTATGTATGTGGCGTATCTGTGGAGGCACTCCAGTTGAACATTCAAGCGTGGTGAAATCCAAAAGGCGCTGGATGGATTGCATCTCTCGTAAGCAAAGCAGGTGTGCAGCTACCATAGAGATGGAAGTTATTGATCTGTCAAGTTGGATGTTGTTTTGTTGTATGCTATTATAAAATAAAATCCGCGAATATATTCTAGGCTAAACGCCCTCCTCAAGTTCTAATAATGAAGCATTATGTCTTATGAATGATAGATTGCTTGTCTCTCTAATCCCTAACTATTGATTTGTTCCCGCCGATGCTGCAGCCATCCCTGTTGTATCACCAACAATTTCGCTGACACACTTCCACCTACCCTGAAAGTCACTCTTCGAGGAGAAAAGAGAGATAAAATGTTATTTGCAATTCATTCAAATCACAGTTTGACATGCCAACGTATTCCCAAATGCTATAATCTCACCTTGAATAGCTTGACTACACCACAATCGCCACTACTAGCCAATACTGTCCCTGTTAAATTCCACTGACATCTCCATACCTCACTATGATCAAGGTCCTCTGTTCCTTCGTACACCAGTGATGACGACGCCGCTGTCTGTGAACCACCCTCTTCTCCTTTGCCACCCCTCCCTCGTTTCACTCTATGAACCTTCAAACGATTATCCTTACCACAAGTAGCAATCAAATGATACGATCTACCAACGTTGGGAGCCCACGCCACATCTAAAACACCTCTGGGAACACCATTGGCGGTGGCATGATTTGGCAATCGGATAACTTCAAGCCACGATCTTGCTCCCTCGTCATATCGATATACGGACGCACGGCCCGAAGAAAATCCAACAACAAGTGTGGCAGGTTCAAATCGACCCGTACACCAAGAAAGAGACGATACTCCCATATTCTCATTGGAGGATAGAAGATTATCTCCAATATTCATGATTATTTGCTGTCCCGCCGCCTCATTATTATTATCTGCAGTCTCTTCCACCTCCGCCTCAATCACCCCATCGAGTTTCCAATGGTTCAAATTCATTGTATCCAACGCTTCATAAATTCGTACGACACCATCCGCACTCCCACTTGCCAAGCGTAAACCAAGATGACGGGGTGCAAATTCTACAGTTGTCACGGCACGTCTTGCATCGGACAATGTTGCCTTTTGGACCCAACGTGAGGCAGCAGTGTCTCCGGATGACGTATTGTTGTTGTTGTTGTTATTGTTGTTGGTGACACCTCCTGTCATTGTTGCATTATTGGTGTGGATGTTCTCATCTGGTGTGGCTAGAGATTTGAAGTTTCCCTCTCGTTCTTCCCATATCACTACTGAATGATCTGCACGGACATGAATTGGATAGAGATCCGACGAAGAAGAGAGAAAGAGAACAAAGGATGTTTTTAGGTGGTGTGAAAAAACATGATACTAATAGCAAAATCTTGTATTCATTCTCAAGCAAACACCAAGGAAAGGAAAAAAGGCAAATCATCATCATCACATGTATTATTAAGTGATGGCATAAAAATAATAGAACGTACCAGCACCAGCCGTGGCCAACAACTGTCCAAACTCGGGATGACTCCAACAAACCCTCCTCACAGCTCCTCGTGCCGCAACCCACTCATTCTTATTCATGCTATTGCCATTAGTATTAGTGCCAAGTTCACCACTTATCCACATGCCATCACTATTCAAATCCCAAACTCGAACGGTTTTATCTCCCGATGCGGTGGCGAAGCGACGTCCGTAATAGTCGAAGGAGATGTCGTGGACGTAGTCGAGATGACCGTGGGGGAGGATTTGGGAGGTGGAGACGAGACGGTGGGGTTTGGAGGGGGTGTTGGTGTTGGTGGTGGCGGTGGTGGTGCCGGTGGATGGGCGGCTAGTGGATGCCATGGTGCTGATGAAATTAGTATGTAGTCTGTTTTTTTTTTCCCCTTAAGTTCTCGCTTCTCGTTTGTCGCTTCGCCCAGCTACAATTATTCTTCACATAATATTATCTACATAGATACAACACAAATAAAAAATACACGATGATGCAATCTTCCCATAGCACAAGTAGCGGCACACAAAATGCCGCAACATCATCCAACCCCGATCAAAAGATCCGCACCGACTTGGCAACGTTAACCGATCAAATCAACCTTTGCCAATCCATGCTCGCCCAACAACAAGCCAGCAGCAGTAGTAGCAGCGGCTCCCACTACTCAATCGACGGAGATGAGGCACTTCTCACCGTCATCGGATTTTTAGAGGCTTGTGTGCCTCGAATGGTAGAGCTCATTGAGTCTGCGGCACAGGGGGGAGAATTACAACCAGAAACATTTGAAGAGTGTTTGGTGGTGAATGATAAATTGACTAATATTTTAAGTGATGTGGAGAAGGATCCGAAGGACCGACAACAGCCGATTGTTCCTGTGGCAGCAGCAGCAACAGCAGTGGCTTCCGCGGCCACAACAGAATTTGGAGTTGACGATTCCGAGGTGGATCTTTTAGAAGAGAGCATGGAGAAATTGGGCGTCGGGGAGTCGAATAATAATGTACCAGTGGCAGCGGGTGGTAAAACGACAGGATTGGATAACGAAGATGAGGATCCATTTGCTTTGGGGATGGACTTACTGTCTCCTACTCTTCCAATGACATCTGATCCATTTTCGGCTACAAGCGTCGCTGCATTAGCTGGTGCTGCAATGAAGTCGAATGATGACGATGACGACGATGACTTTGATGCTTTCTTTAGAGATAGAACATCAGCTGGTGGGAGCAAACAGGATTAGAGAGGATCTTCGTTAGTATGATGATGATGTGGAAAAAGGCAGTCGGAAACGAAAAAAAATGCGATTTACTCGTGGTGAGAGTCATGTTTACAGTACGTAATGGAACAAAGAGAGAGCGCATGCTGTTGCTGAAGCAGAACGAAACGAATGCAGTATGGTTGAAAGTCGGGTAAAATGAAGTTAGTTTTTCAGTACAAGTTGAATATATTTCAGTATAATTGTTTCTTGTTGCAAGCATGAAATTTTAGATTGTGGCGTCGCCTCTCTAGTAGGTGCACGAGCAGGTCTTCTGATGGCCCTTAATGATGTACTTGACTGTGTCAACTGCTCGATCTACACTTCGAAAATGTTTCCCATACACGAATACGTATGGGTCACATCGCTCAGTTGGAATCCTGAAGCCGTTTTGGACAATGTATACAAAGCAACCAGATGCTTGGATTTTGTCCAGATTTCCCTTCATTAAAACGTTGTGCGCACCGTGAAAAATCTGTCCTCCCTCCTCGCGAACAAAAGGGAGTTCAACAACACTCATGTAAACTTCTTGTTGTCCAGAAATGAAGAAGGGTCTAAAATCTTTCACTGCGCGACTAGTTGATTGGTTTGGACGATGTGATCCCCAACAGCTCTGAGCGACTTCATAAAGCAATCGTCCTCTCGAGCCATCATTGCCTACAAATTCAAGAAGCAGGCTCTGAATCATTTGACGTGCAAGTTTCAGGTCCCTTAGTGCTGATGGTGTATTCATTGCCTCAACGTAGATTTTCATCTGGACGAACGGGGCCTCACCATCTCCACTTCTTACAATATGAACTTTGCATCGTGCCTCATTCTCAATGCGCTTGATTTTACAACCATTCGCACCAATAATATGAAAAAATAGACTGCGTTGGCATGTACGATCCTTCTGAAGCCAAAGAGGCACAAGAATCTCCAGTTTTGATGGCCCTGTGGCCTTTTCTCTTGAAGCATAACTGTCACTGCACGTAATTGAATGAGGAAGAAGTGAGCGCATCTGCTCTTCAATGACCACTCCCTCTTCTTCTTCTTCTTCTTCATAACTACCACTATTTGTTCTCATTGTTGACAAACTACCATATTCCTTCGTCTTAGGGGATGATTTGGACAAGGTTTGTACAGCTGAAGACAACTGATATGCTTGCACTGCGCCAGCGTTGTCATCCGCACATGCACCTTCACAAACTGCATCAACTGCAGCACCAGTATTCTTCTTTCTACCCTCGTCATCAAACTCAACTTTGCGATACACAATCCTTTTCTCTTCAATCCCTTCCTCATACCTGACTTTTGGCATCCCATCTAGAAACATCATTGCAGTGTAGACAAATCCGTTTGGATCGGTAGTCGAAGGAGTACAAAACAGAATCTCCCCTTCCAAAGGATCGGCTGCGACTGTGTCTGGTAGAGGTAGAATAGTAACGGGGCATGTCGAACCAAAGCCAAGCTTGCCATCCTCCACTTCCTCAGTGAGCATAACACTGCTATTGGTGACATATGATACCTCATAAAAGAGTTTGCTATCACGCCATATAGCTGATTGCACCACTCCACGCTTCAAAAAAAAAGTCGATGGCACTTCTGCTGATGCATCATCGTCTTCTTTTCGTGGAAAGTTGTACCAAACTGGACATCCAACGGGAAATTTGAGCTTGGCACATTGCTCAGCGGTAAATCTCATCGACTCCATTGTAGCTTTGCTGGCTCAGTGTCAACGCCAAAGGGCCGACGGGAGGTATCGTCGCGAAAAAAATTTAGGACATGTCTAATGTCTGGAATGTCGGGCGGTCGAAAGAAAGGGGCGGGAAGGCGAAGGGGACGGAGCCCCCTACTTCCCCTATGGTACGCCCGCCCACGGGACACACGATGAGATGATCTAATTTGGTCTAGCACTCCCATGTATGCTCGTGTGTACATGGTTGAGGGCATAACAAGAACAGTGTGGCTAATTGGGGCTCTCTTTAGGTGTTGAGTAGTCGGTGACTGTCATCCAGTAGGAGGTTGATTGAGCCGGGAGGTGAATTTTTTTCAAGATTGATGCATATAAGATTTAGCAATGATGGAAAGTGGAATGCTGCTAATCATAGGGATCCCTTTCACTACAGGGCAGTCGTGCTAGTGCAATATTAGTGTTTATATTGTGCTTAATTATGTGTTAGTTTGTATGTATCAGTATAAATTAACACATCATAGAGGTAGAATTATTCTTTCATCCTTCTTTCTTATCTCTCCCCCCTCGGCAGCTAAAAAGAGACCACGGCTTTTCGCTCAAATAACAAATTTTTAACAAGATTTACTAAATCAAGCCACAACTTCTTGAAAAAAATAATTTTATTGGATAGATCTCATCTCAGCTTAACACTAGAAATGTCTTATGGCGAACTAATGTAAAAGAGTTCTCAATTGCTTCCCCTACCACTGCACTGCATGCAGTCTATTTTCCTGCCTAAGGATCTTTCAAATAGATTGTTTGCTCGATTCCGTCTTTGAGGTTGTTTGAGTATTCAAGGTTCATCTCGTCAAGTCTCGTTTCGACGATACCCTTCGCCTGAAGCTGCTCCATGTGATATCTATACGCATCGAGCTTATTGAAAACTACGTTGTCAGCCGAGACGCGGCTACCAGCCTTTAATAATCCACCAGCTTCTAGATCGTTCAAATCAGATAAGTAAAGGTTTTTCGCATGGTCAAAAAGGAGGAAATCAATACACATTACCCCATTTTGTTTCATAGCAGCGGATAAGCTCTCTTTCCCGTCGGCTTGCATTAAAATTGGTGTGATGTATTGTTCCATTTTCGCCATACGAAAGACGCTCTGAGCCACATTGATGAGCTTCGAAGAAACTTCAGTGGTGTAAATGTGAAATTCAAATGTTTCTTCGGTTTCTTCTTCGTTGATTGAGTTCTGTAACTCATTTGCAATTACGCGAAGTGTTGATGCCAGAACGAGTGCAGAGTAGCCACAGTAAGTCCCGCAGTCTAGGCAAATGAATTTCTGTAAGAAATGAAACAAATGAGAGTGTTAGCGAATATAAAGAACACTATCATGATAAGGGATAAAACTTTACACGCACCTTGTTGCGGTCTTTTCTCTTCAACCAACTCTCTACACCGCTACGTAGGAAACGTGAAATAGCCTGTCCTTTCTCACTTCCGATATGATACATCCACTGCTTACCGTAACAATAACTGTCTACGCTCTTTAGAATGATTTTGGTAGACTCGATATCAGTCAGTGCCAAGCTGCTCAACGAGCTACTCAAAGATTTACTTTTCAATGGTCGCTTGGCATCCAAATCTTTTTGGATTTGTAGTAGAAGATCGTACTCAGCGTGAACTTGGAAAGTGAACGCTCCATTACGCGGATCGCGTGTGATTTTGTCACTAATGGAGTTGTTGGAAGATGCCTCAATGGCCTTGTACCCACCGATGCTGTTCTGATTGGCAGCAGAAGTACAGGTGACGTTTTGCTTGGCACACGCAGCGGCTAAATCATTAAAAGAATTCTGTTTGGCCAATGCTTTGAAGGCAGACTCAAAGCTTGATGGGGCTGTGGATAGAGTAGCGCTACTGACATCATTGGCAATACCCTTATTATTGTGAGTAACAGAAGATACGTATGATGTGATGAAGTTAGAAAATTGCTGAAAATCCGCTGAGCAGATGACTAGAAGGGGATCTGAAACTTACCGATTCGACACAGCTGCTTCCTTGCAAGAGCGGGTCGCTTACCACCGATGTGCTAGTGGCGCCGTCGGTGTTACCATCATGATCATACGAATACAAATTGGAGTATGAAAATTCCTCTCTCGCGAGAACCGTCGCATCCGGCTTCGGCATCACAATCACGATGTCGGCGGGAGAGGAATTGTCAAGTATCAATACCATGATGGTTACTATAGAGAGCTGTCTTCTTGGACGACGGGATGATTAAGCGTGGCTGAAAGTAGCACCGCCTGTGAAAAGATAAAATAATGGTGTCAACTTACCAATCACCGCTGGAAGGTGGAAGATGAAGATCATTTTTTTCTTCAACTTCCAGTGCTTCCGGCATTGCAGCCCGTTGTAAAGGCGGACAGACCAAAAGGACACGAGAAAAGATTATCCCTCTCAATGAAACTCCATCATCGGGTTAATTTTTAACACGCGTTATGCTGTCGAGAACCTTTGTGACACGCGTCCCTCGCCTCCTTCGGATTGATCTTCTAATTTTGGTTTGTAGCTTGTGTTTTCTTCCAATTTTGGTTTGCGCATGTGTTTTGGAGTGCATAGTACACGATTTTGTTGCCATCACTCCTTGCTTCTCATTAAAAAAAAAACACCCAACTTTTTTACAAACATGAAGCTTACAGTCACAGTAGTCGCTCTCCTCCTCGGCATCTCCAGCCACGCCATCGCTGCCATCCCTCCATCCGGTGAGGAGCTTGAAGAACGTCCTAGCCTCCGTGGATTCGACCCCGCGTTCATTGAGGAGACACAGAATCCACACAACCCCCATAACTGCCCCATGCCAAGCGAGTGGACATTGAAGACAAACCCTGCTTTCATTCAAACGGCAAGAGGCACATGAAGCAGACCATTTGCTGCAGTGGACCACACATAGTATGGGTTCAATGCTTCACGAAATGCATCGGTAGCCACCCTGCGGATGCGGACACTAGTGATCGTACCTCCTCCTTCAACTCTGAAGACTTCGCATCTGAAGACTACGAAGACTTCGCATCGGAATCTGAAGACTACGACGCTGTTGATGTCATGGCAGAATCGTGAGACCTAAGACTAAAGGGAAAATGAGTATGGGGAGATGATATCGGCGGGCTTCGCTTGCTGTAAATGAGTCGAAATTAGGGGCATGGGATTAAATTGATGTTTACTACGAAGAACTCTTTCACTATAAGATTTCTATTCACCTCCTCCTCTCCATCCTACTCTCTTTGGTCAAATATGTAGGCCTTTTCTCCAACCCATCAGGTGGCTTTGAGAGCAGACATGCATTCGCTTGAGCTTTTCACGGAGTCCTCCTCTCTGCTCCGACGATGGCAGCGCTTTGCTTTGTTTTAGCGTAAACAAGTCGCAAAATACCCGAGAACTTCCTTGGCCAAACAGAAAAGAAGATAAATTGTTTGATTTAGATGAGGAAGTTATTCTAATTGCCTTGACATATCATTTGTGGAGGTTACAGGCTGGATCACAAGTTCACAAGATGTACGATGTACTCTATCTCGGGCCTCCTCAATCTCAACCCATCCAACACTCACAACTCATGCGTCGATCAAGATACAATGGTCGTCAACATCACATCAAATATTATTTAATCACTCCCCATCCCCATACCAGCATTGTCATTCTTCTTCTTCTTTCGCTTTCTTCTCTTATTCCCCCTCTCAAACGCTGCAAAACTCATTTCTGCCATTCTATCCTCTTCCTCTTGTGATTTCAGTTGTTTTCGTTCCGCCGAAGTCAGATCAGCATCCATGGCTTTGATGGCAATACCAGCAATATGAGGCTGTAAGACCATGTCGACGTTGTCGTATCCAACTTCTTCAAAGAGGGGTGGCTTTGCCTCTTCCTCGCCTGCCTCCTCTTCATCATCTGTTGTTGTATCCTCACGTCCCTTTGGAGGGACAACGGCAACCTCCTCATAACCATCACCAATCCCCCCACTCACCAAAGCACTCATCCCCATAACATAATCTAAATAGCTCTCTCCACCCACCTCAGCGCTCTCCACAAACAAGAATCGTCCACCAGGCTTGAGCACCCTCCCAGCCTCCTTTATCGATTGCTTGAAATCCAACCCGTTTTCATGCATACGCTGAGCAGCCTGAAACGACACGACGACATCTACCGAAGCATCGGGTGTGTCCCTGAGATCATCTGCAGGTTGATTCGAAAACTGAATAGCCGCCGTATTTCGTCGTTCGGCCTGCTGCTTCAGCTGTCGTTCACAACTTACAGTGAGTGCTCCGTTATCATTCGACTTTGGCTCGGCTGACGATGTAATAATCTTGCGAATAGTTCGAGGAACGAAATTGACAATACGACCATCCTCACAGCCAAGTTGGAGAGCAACGTCGGCTGAGCGGGGTGTTTGGTTGGTGCAGAGTGCGGCGGCGACCCATTCA
The DNA here is from genome assembly GCA_036940105.1 of Skeletonema potamos. Taxonomy (NCBI): domain Eukaryota; phylum Bacillariophyta; class Thalassiosirophyceae; order Thalassiosirales; family Thalassiosiraceae; genus Skeletonema; species Skeletonema potamos. The sequence continues at coordinate 3,058 of JALLBJ010000629.1, read as the reverse complement.
GTTCGGAGGTAGGTTACTGGATCTAATGCGTGGAGTGCCGACGACGACGAAAATGATGACAAAGGCGATACAAACGCTTCTGCAGATGACGACAGGATGGCGGCGGCAAGCAGGACTGTTGTTGTTTGAGACCTCACCATCATTATCGTTCCGTTCTATTTAGTCTCTATTTCCGAGGCTTTACGCTCTGGCTGGATCCGCTGCTGTTGCTGTGCTTGGGTGTTTGGTGTGTTTGGTGGAAAGTTGTGAGTTGGAGGTCTCCAGCTGATGGCGAGTAGGAAGCGAGAGGCCACAGGCCGCAGATACGGAGGAATCAAATACCAAAACGCACTCACCCTTCATCTCACACAAGCTAAGAGTGCTGACGCAAACGATGGTGTTGTGAGGCACCAGGCCCAGCGGGCAGCGGGTTACTTAGTGATGAGGATGCTCTGCTGATCAAGAGTGCTGTCTTTGAACAATGCAGAAGAAGATCATCAGAAGAAAACGACGACTGGTCGCTACGATGATTTCTTTCTTCTTCCTCTCCATGGCGATACTTCTATCATCATGTGTTCATTCGCTCCTCCTTCCAAATCATCATCAGATTCGACAGCAGCATCAGCAGTCACTATCCCGAAGAAAAAAGTCTTGCATTGCTCTACTAACACCATCCAATCCCAATGGGCCATTTTTGGAGACGTCATTACGAATCACAAAATTGGCTCCCTCGTCTGACGACTTGCAAACGGCATCGTCGTCATCATCATCGTATCACCGCTTGATTAATTATGCATCGCACTGGACACAGCTTCTTCAGCTGGAGCATAAGGAGGCTGTTGATGAATTAAAGTATAAGCGCTCCACCTGGTCGAGAGCTAGACTGGAATCGGCAGGTATTTCCTTATTCAATGTTTGTGCCGAACCAGATGGTGAAATGTACGGCGAAAAGATTATTCGACTATTCCATCACAACAATGGAAGAGGAGAAGAGTTGGAGCAGGATGGAAATAACAGTAGAAAAGGCAGCAAGAGAAAAATTACGAGGAAACCAACAAATTGGAGTGAAAAGTTTAATCGAGGAGATGTGCTGATAATTACACCGCAAGAATCGTTCCGCGGCAAAGATCCTTATCCCAAAGAAGGATTAGTTACAGATGTGGGTTCAAACTACATCTTAGTTGGTGTCGGTGCATCGTATCCAGTGGGGTTGTTTGAGATGCGAAAACACAGTGGTCGATATATGGTCCGAGTGGATAGGTCTGCTCCAATGGCACCATTGAAGGCGCAAAGAATAGCATTGGATAAGCTACGGTTGGGAAAAAGTGCTGTTGGGGCTGCTGCTGTCTTATTGACAGAATCGTTTCATAATGAGGAGCTGGACTCTGCAGAAGTAGCCGTTGTCAAGCGTTTTTCGGACATACCTCATCATTTTGATGGTCATGCTGATGACTTACAGAAGCACATTCTCGATGCAATGGAAAAGACAAAAGAAACTACAACTTTTGAACCCAACGAATCGCAAAGAGAGGCAGTCTTATTTGCATTGAGCAGAAGCATTGGCCTCATACGTGGACCGCCTGGGACTGGGAAGACGCGGGTTGCAAGTCTATTGATATCAACTGCGTTGAAGATGAAATTGAACAGAGGTAGAGCGGTAGAAGACAATGATAATGAAGGAGAGCATCCGAGGATACTGGCCGTGACACATTCCAATGGTGCTGCTGATGTCTTGTTACAAGCGCTACTTGACCAAGGCGTTCCAGCAGTCCGTTTAGGAAGGCCCGCTTCAGTATCACCATCTGTACAGCATCGCACCATTGTTGCATTATCTGAGAGAATGCCAGAAGTAATTCGGCTAAGACAAATTGCTAGCAATCCTTCCGAGGATCTTCAAGATAGACAAACTGCTGCATATGATGTCAAACAGTATACCAATGATGTTCAAACAATGATAATGAAGACCGCCCCAGTCATTGTCACGTCCTGTATTGGTGCTCAGCAGTTGCTTTCAGATGAGGATGAAAGTGCAGCCTTCCCGATAGTAGTGTTAGATGAGGCAGCTCAAACAACCGAACCCGCGCTGATGTGTGCGTTAACTGCCGCAGGAGCTGATCAGCTCATAATGGTTGGGGATACGAAGCAATTACCTCCCACGGTAACAAGTCAAAACATTGAACTGAGAAATACTATCGGCATGAGTCCAATGGAAAGATTGATGAAAAGTGGAGCTGAAGAGTTTGTTCTGAAAGAACAATATAGAATGCCAGCTGCGTTATTAAAGCACCCAAATGAAGCCTTTTATGATGGGGCGGTAAAGTGTGCAGTATCAAACACTAAGAGTTGTCCAAAGGGATTTCCATGGCCCAACCGATCTGAACCACTGGCATTCATTGAAGTAGGAAATAACAGTGAAGTGAGTCATAATTTTGGAGGACGCTCAAACCCAACAGAAGTGGCTCTCGTATGTGATATTGTTCTCAAACTCATTTCAGATGGAGATGTGAGAGCGGAGAACATTGCAATCATTACACCATACAGTAAGCAAGTTCAATTGATACGTGCGGAATTGAATAGTGCAAGCATTATATATCATGGACTTGGATTATCTGATATACAAGTTGGAAGTGTAGACAGCTTTCAGGGTCAAGAAAAGGACATCGTTATCTTTTCTGCAGTCCGTTCTAATCTACTCAAAGAGCTTGGGTTCTTACGTGATGCACGCAGATTAAACGTGGCAATTACAAGAGCAAAACGTGGGCTTGTCGTGTTGGGAGATGCAAGTGTGCTGAAAACTTGTCGACATTGGGCCGCGTTGTTGAATAGCTGTCATGAACGTGGCTGCAGCCTCACGGAAAGCGAGTATTACTGTGCAGTAGAGATTGAAGAGGAGGAAAAACGTGTTCGAAAAGAATTGGCTGGATTCGAACTAGACAAGGAAGACGAATATTTTGGACTCTTCTAGCCCGGGCAATCTGCACTGCGTAGAAACGATGATAATTTATCTATCAGTTTTTAGTCAAGAAAAGCCGTTAATTTAATTTCTAATATGTCTACGTCAATGGGTGCACCCGCTGCC
>JALLBJ010000628.1:0-25001 GCA_036940105.1 Skeletonema potamos | reverse complement strand
TACTTCTATCCTCTACCAACATCTCACTTTATGCACGACGGACGCGACATGTCTATCATTTTATCTTATTGTACACGACACACTAAGACACACCCAATTCATGAAGATAGGTATCTCCTGAGAGCCATGACGCCCGAAGCTTGCCGCTGCCGCGTTACAATCTATTTTTTCCCCACAACTCCGCCCGCGTTTCAATTTTTATTGTATATACGTAGGAATTCGGTATGGTGCCAAGCCAATTTTTTGGACGCCAAAGAAGCGAGAGTTGAAGGACACACAACAACAACATTCCTCCAAGAAGTTACTTTCTACACCTTCTTTCTATGCCACATTCAATACACCAACAGAGCTTACGACACCATGAACTCACCCACGGTCCTCCTGCGATTTGTTGCGCTTACAACTTCCTTGGTATCCTCCCAATATAATGATCAAGGTTACTTTGGTGGAGGCGCCTACGGAGCAGGAAATCCTTACAACAACTACGGACAAAATTACGGACCCTTCCAAGAAGAGTACTACAACCAACCCTACAGTGGAGGAGGGACCTACAGCGGAAACGGCGGTGGAGTGCAGGGAGGGTATTCTACCAAGAGTTACCAAGATTCCGCCTCAGCGTACAATGAGAAGACTTACGGTGGAAACGGCTACAATGTGAAGTCCTACGGTGGAGACAGCTACGGATCACAAGGGTATTCTACTAAGAGCTACCAAGAATCCTACTCAGCGTACAACAATGATTCTGGAGGACAGAACAACGCATGTGCAAGTCCGTGGAAATGCTGCCGGGCACGTCAAACAATGCATGTAAATGTGAAGCAAATTTGTGATGGCTGTGGTAATAACGTGTGCAATTTCAACGACCCCAACCATTGGAGCAGAGTGCAAACTTCCAATCCAACTCCCAATCCAACTCCCAAGCCAACCAACAATGCATGGGGTGACGACGCATGGAATGGTGGCAATAATTGGGGTGGTCAAAGTAGTTGGAGCAGTGGTGGTAAGAGCAGTTGGGGAGGTGCTCACGACGATTGGAGCGGTGGTCAGACAAGCAAGTGGGGAAGTGATGGTAAATGCTGTCAGACGCTTGACAATTGTCCTTTTAGCTTCCCCGTCAAGACAGACGTGGTGTGGCTGAATGAGAGAATGAACCAAAAGCTAAAGCTCACGGTCTGCTGCAAACAGTCTCAAGACAGCTGGGGAGGCGACAAGTGGGGAGGTGACATATGGGGTGGTTACAAATTATGGCCCACGCAATCTCCAACGTTATCTCCAACGTTATCTCCAACCCTAACTCCAGGTAAAACCAGGAGGCCAAGCCCGAGGCCTACCAGGAGGCCAAGCCCTAGGCCAAGCCCGAGGCCGACCAGGAGGCCAAGCCCGAGGCCTATCTCAAGGACCCGAGCTCGGAGAGAGTTGGTGAGCGAAGGCACCTACGGGGGAGTTTATCCCCAACAAGGAAATCCCTACGACAACAGCGGATATTATTACGGACCCTTCCAAGAAGAGTACTACAACCAACCCTACAGTGGAGGAGGGGCATACGGCGGAAACAGCAACGGTGTGGTACAAGGAGGGTATTATGACCAGGGTTACCAAGATTCCGCATCAGCGTACAATGAGGGATCCTACGGTGGAGACAGCTACGGAGGAGGATCATACGGTGGAGACAGCTACGGAGGAGGATCATACGGTGGAGACAGCTACAATGGAGGAGGATCATACGGTGGAGACAGCTACAATGGAGGAGGATCTTACGGTGGAAACAGTTATGGAGGAGCACAAGGGTATTCTACCGAAAGCTACCAAGATTCCAACTCGGCGTACGATCAGTATGGTGGAGAAAGCTACCAAGGAGACAAATATCCAGCCAATGGGTATCAAAATACCAAATCATCGCTCGCTGTTCTCGAGCTTTGCCCCGCCCCGTACAGTCCAACCGACTCGCCAACTCTATCCCCGACTCTATCCCCGACTATCTCACTGGCGCCTACACGGAGGCCTACACAGAGACCTACACGGAGGCCTACACAGAGGCCTGCATAGAGGCCTACACCTTAGTAGAATCGTGTTGAAGAATCTTGTATAACAACAATAATAAATGTAGTAGAAATAATAAACGGTTAGCACCTTTTGAATTCGTACAAAACATAGACAGTACTGGACAGTTCCTGAAAATGCAGAAAACAATCCTCTTCATCTCCACTCTTCAGTGGATTCCCTGTATATTCATCCGGGGCAAACTCTTCTTTCAAGCACTCAAACCCTTCGGACTTCATTGCGGCAATGAACTCTGGCAAGCCGTCTCTCCCACCATCTGGAGCGACGTATAGGAATGATCCTCCGCCATCGCTAACGTCAGAATCGTTACATTTGAGCAATCCAATAACAACCCTTTTCAACAAAGGAACGATTTCTTTCTGATATATACAATCTGAACAAATTACATAATCTAATTTTTCAGATGGGTATGTAGAGACGTCGCCCCAATCGATGGAACTACCGATAGCAACATCATTGCAATTATTCAATTCTATATTGTGGCGTATGTTGTCAATTGTCTGCGGGTTTAAATCAGTAATTGCCACTGATTTTGGTTTGCCGTGCACTGCTGCAGCCAAGGCTGGAATGCCACAGCCTGCACCCAACTCTAGTATAGTCTTATTCTTCATTCTTTCCACCATATATGGAGATGCCAACCAACGTGCCATGACGAGGGAGGCACACCATATGCCTAATCCAGTCGTATCTTCAATAGCTTCGGCACCGAAGGGATTATCAGCGTGTGCAATTGGCTGGTGATAAATGATGGTGACGTCAATGAGGGCAACGAATATGAGTATGGGGAGAATCAATGGATGCTATCTCCTAAATACATTCGTATACTCACCAGCTCTCGAATCAATACACAGGGACCATCTTCAACCCCACAATCTCGTAGAAAGTCAAATTCATGCACAACACTCTTCTTTCCACCGTCGCCATCACCGTTTGTAACCTCACCACCTCCACTACCACCCACGCCCATCTCATCATCATTAACAGCTTTCCCATCCAATCCTCCAATTAAACGCTCCTCCTCTGCTGAATCATGATTCAACAAATATTCCACAGTCTTAGTATCACCCGATTGAAATCCCTCGGTAAGAACCGATCTACCAAAACTATTCTTCAATAGTACATCCAATGGTTGTAGCTTATTCGTTTTACTGTTTTTCGCTTCCTCGTCGTAATGGCTTAAAAGCATATTAACAACCTCTGCATGGCCGGATGCTGCTGCCCAATGTAATGGAGTATTCCCACTGTCGTTCTGCAGATGATCGGCTCCTCTACTTAGCAATAGCTGAACGGTGGATAAGTGTCCGTTGGCAGATGCTTTGTGTAGTGGTGTGGATTTAGAGCTGTCTGTGGCGTTTGCTATGGCTTGCGTTGGTTGTTGCTTCGACGACCAAACGTCCAAAATGGCACGGCAGGCATCTACTTCGCCGTATCTAGCACAATCAATAAGCTCGGATGCTGCCTCATCAAAATCGGCAAGTTCAGATGCATCTTGGAGTAACGCATTGAAGTCCTCTTGAGTGCATTCGAGAGGCGGATCGGGCGTACTTTGTTTCACCTTCGTTGACTTTTTGTTGTTATTATTGTTCTTTCGTTTGGGGTTGCTGCTGCCTCCTCGTTTGTTGGAGGCCGTCGTGCTGGACATGGTAGATAATATGTGTGGTAAACTCACGAATTGGATGATTGGATGGAGCGCCACCTTTCCGCCCGCGAGCTGAGACATGGACAGACGATTTATTGCCAACTGAAAACTCTATCCGTAGTTGGAGAGAGAGTTGGCCAATTGATTGAATGATTGATTTAATTAGTATTATCACGCTTAGATCCAGCTCTGCTCTAGCGGTAGTTGGATTGAGTGTCAATTGATTATTTCAATACTTTACAAGCCATTATTTAATTTACGACTGTACGCTTTCTTCATCTCAGCATACCACTCTCTCATAACATCCTTAAAAACAGGTTGCTCGAAGATGTAATGACCTGTATGGCCAGAAGAAGTTTCAATGTATTTGATCTGAGGTTGCCGTTCGGTTTTGTTTGGTGCTGCTGCTTCCACTTGCCCAATCACTTGCTCATATATTTGGTTGAAATAAACACCACCATCCTTTAAAGGATCACCATTAGCTGTTAATAGAAAGAGACGTGGAAGCTGCGTTGAATTACTTTCATCGAAAGATTGCTTCCACTTGGCAGCGTCAATCGAACCTCCAGTTATATCCACGTCTGTTGTAATCATTCCATATGCAAGATTACTTTCAACATCATGTTTTGTTTCCATTCCGGTCATGGCCTTGAGAGACCACTCGATCCAGGCGACCGGTGGAATTCTTGAATACGCGTATCTGCGGAAGGAATCAGAATCAAAGGACCAAGTTGTTTGGTTGCCGTCCTTTGATGGAAGTGGTATCATTGGTTCGTCCACATAAAATGAGTCGATGTTCATATTCATAGATTTGAGTGTGACTTCCATCGCAAGGGTCGCTCCTGCTGAGACTCCACTAATATGGATTCCACCTCGACCGAAATTCATCTCATATACGAGATGGTTTAATGCCAACAAACAATCTTCCGTTGCCGCAGGATATTTGTGTTCAGGAGCAAGGCGGTAGTCAACGATCGCCCATACCGCATCATCCATAAAAGGGTTTACTGAATCGTTAACATCGTCGTTTTCTTTGTCTAATTGAAGGAGATGTCCAAATATTTGAGCTGCTAGTGAACCTTTTCCACCCCTAACAGTGAATCCTCCGCCGTGAAGGTAAAGTATAAGAGGAGCCGCGCTACCATACGTTTTGGTAACCGTAGCAGAGCTCGATTTCTTTTTCAGCAACGTCACACGCACTAGGCTATTGTCGCCGCCGCCAGGTCGTTCTATGTTTATGACTTGAACATTAAAGAGTGAATTCAAATCAACAAACTCATCAGCCTTCTCTAAGATGGCACGAACTGGATTCATGCACGATTTTGCCTCATCTGCCTCTTGAACATTTGTCCAATCAACGGTGGTTGGGCATTTCAAAAGAAGAGCAACAGGGAACAACCTGTCGAAAAAATAACCAAAAAAGAACCTGACAGCCCAATGCAATTCGGAAGTCTGCCACAGCGGAATGGCCTCGCGTGGAATGGGGCGGTCCAAATAATCATGTGATGATGACAGTGATTGGCATAAGAGGCCAACTAGTATTGAGAAAAGTAGTGCGGCGATTGAAAGAAATTTGTGGCGAATGACAGGAGAACGACAGCTGACGCCGTAGCATGCTTCCTTCTCCAAATCTTGTTTTTTCGTTGGGCGGCCCACCATGATGGTAACTAGTTATTGTTTTTTCGTTGCTGCACTGGGGAAGGAAGAACGGATTTTCGTAGATAATGCTCTGCTGCCGTTTTTTGTGATGAACACCTCTTATGGCGGAAGTTGTTAAGTAGGAACCTTATTCCTCGTCGTTGTTGATCGATGATGTGGCGTGCGTGGTGGGTGGCCGTTGGCCGTGGATGGGGCGGTGAAGTAGGTGTGTATGTTGTATGATGTGTCTGTTGTTGTTCTTCGTTTTGAGCTGACCATAAATGATATCATTGATAATGTTACGCGTCACGTGGTTGCCGTGTGAGCCTGTTGTTCAAGCAAGGGACGTGAATAACCAACCTGTGGTGTTCCCGTGAAAACCACCCTGCTAGTTTATCAGTACAACTACAACCTCTAAATATTATCTCTCTCACCGATGTTATCCCCGGAAAGATATAAAAGATAACACAATTACAAATGCAGTCACCTCCTTCAATCAACACCCTGGACCCTGGCAATGCAATAATCATTTTCGGGGGTATGCCCTAAGTCAAAGTGTAAGTATCATAGGTATTGTGCTCTAGACAGAACAATTTCCTCGTCGTATATAAATTTATGTGGATTGCTCGCCTTTCATTTTCATCTCCAAACTTCTTTCACATGACCATAGAACTAAGGTCCCCAATTCTTTGCCGTGAATCGTTTAATGCCCTTATCATTTCTCAAAGTCCGGAGTATGCCTACCTGCATTACAGCCATCGTGGAGCAATCTACTCAATGGAGCCTGCTGGCAGATTCATCATGGCTCTTACTCTTGGCATAATAGTGCGATGACCTACTTATGTGCGGCTGCAAATCGAGCAAGATGTTGTGATTCCATCGCTTGGTGTGTAATTGTCATGTTGTGCCGACTCCATTATTTTTTTTCTGTGGTACATTTGCACGTCTGTCATCTCCGCCGTTCACTTTCTTTGATTATGTGTTATTTTATTAGAAAATATGACAGACTGTCTCTCCACGTCGATCTGCTTGATGGGAGCCTTCACCACAACCACCAATCCTCGTCTATGATCTACAAGAGAGTGGGGCTTGGGCTCATACATGATTGTGACTTGCAACTCTTGCACTCAAAATCTCAAATAACATCAAACTACCATTTGCTAAAGATGGCACGAAAGAAGCAAGCAGCGAAGAAACCAGTGACAGAGGCTTCCTCTTCCGATGATGAAGAGGAGGTTGATTCTCAAACTCCCGGAGCAAAACCTATCGACTCTGATGAAGATGCAAGCAGTAGCGACGGCAGCGAAGATGAAGAAGTGGATGATGATGAAGAGTACGATTCTGAAGCAGTTGATGAAGACGGTGAAGATGATGAAGATGAAGCTTCGGTAGAAGTCTCCGATGAATATGATGATGACTCGGATGAGTTCGAAGAGCAGGGATCTTCTGATGACGAAGAGGATAGATTGCAGCGGCAGCATGACTTGGACGAGAGTGACGAAGATGTTGAGATATTAGATGATATTGGTGTTGTAGATGCGCCGAGGAGCTGGCCCAAGGCAGCAGCTGCTGCTGGGAGTAAGCGCGGTGGTGATGGAAAGAAAGTCGACGCTGCGATGCCCAACGAAGATGTCAATGATCCTGCTGTCGCAGCGTGGATGCACACCGACAACCTCTCCTCTGACGATGAAGATGACTCCGGTACAATGAATCGCATAGGTCGGATCCCCCTTCATTGGTATGACGAATACGATCATATTGGGTACGATGGCCATGGGAAGAAGGTGATCAAAGACAAAAACTCTAGTGCTGGTAAAGACTTGCTTGATCAGGTCATTGATGCCGCAGACAATAACGAAGCCAGTGGCGGAAAATTCACCGTGTATGATGCACTCAATGCTAGAGATGTGACATTAACACCACGCCAAATTGAACTTATCCGACGTCTTCAAAGTGGAGCGTTCGCCCATCCCGAACACGATGCCAACCCCGATTACATCGATTACTTCTCGGGAGTTGACCCAATGAAAAGTGGATTGAACAGTGATCGATATGAGAAGAAATCACGATTCCAACCAAGTAAGTGGGAGAAATTGCAAGTTCGACGTTTGCTGCATAGGCTTAAATGTGGGAGTATTAACATGGATTATTTGGAGGGGAAGGTGCGTGATATGAATGATCTTGTAAAGCGTGGTGATGGACAGGATAGTGATAAGCCGTTCCAGTTGTGGAAGGGAGATGAGGAGGATGAATTGGCATTGAGGAAGGGACCACAGCATATGCCTGCGCCAAAGGTTCCTCCACCGGGACATGCGTTTAGTTATAACCCACCTGAAGAGTATATACCCACAGAGGAAGAATTGAAGGAATGGGAAGAGATGGATCCATCAGATCGTCCTTATGGTTACTTCATCCCTAAAAAGTTCGACAATTTGAGGAGTGTGGGCGCCTACGAACATGCCGTGAAGGAACGATTCGAACGCTGCCTTGATTTATACTTATGCCCACGTGCTATGAAACGACGATTGAATATCGATCCGGAGAGTTTGGTCCCCCAACTCCCCAAGGCGAGTGATTTGCGTCCGTTTCCTACTACCAAATGTATTGAGTATTGTGTTCCAGGAAAGCATGATGAGACTGTTGTGGTGCGATGTTTGAGTGTGAGTCCTGATGGACAGTTCTTGGTTAGTGGAGATGAGGCTGGATTTGTACGACTTTGGGAGGTGCAGACAGGACGTTTGTTGAAGAGTTGGGATTTGAATAGCTTTATTGATGAAGACGAGGTAAGTTTGTTGAGATCGAGTCACGCTAATATATTATACAAAAGAGGGAGATACATTCGACTCAAAATTTTCTATTGTCATCTAACTTCAGGGTGCATCTGGAGACACTAAGAAGCCGGTTGCGGCGATTGAATGGAACCCCAATCGATCCCACCATTGTCTCCTCGCTGCCATTGGAAAGTGTGCCATAGTTATCTCTACTGGTACCGGACGTGTGGACGATGCCGAAGTCACCGATGCTTTGCTTTCTGCTGCATCATCATGCAAGGGCGGAGGGAACATTCCTCCTGACTCGCGTGCTGCCAAGGCAGTTAAATGGTCGTCTCTTCGAAAGAAGCAAGAGTCCGACAAAACTGCCATCAGCGCGTATGGTGATAAATCCGGTCCAGTTGCTCTGCTACAAACTAACCGTGATGTTTCCTCGGTGCGATGGCATCGAAAGGGTGACTACTTTGTTACTGTGTCACCCAAGGCTGGGGCAGCAGCCGTATTGATTCATCAATTAAGCAAGGTTGCTTCCCAACAACCATTTGGAAAGATGAAGGGAGAGGCACAGTTGGCATGCTTTCATCCCCAGAAGCCATTCTTGTTTGTGGCAAGTAAGGAGCACGTGCGAGTTTATCATCTGGTGAAACAAGTGATGGTGAAGCGCTTGATGTCGGGATGTCGTCATATTTCTTCCTTGGATGTCCACACTTCTGGTGATCACTTGGTTGTGGGAAGCTTGGATAGGCGCCTTGTTTGGTTCGACATGGATTTGGCGAATACACCATACAAGACTCTCAAGTATCACGAGCGGGCGTTGCGATCGGTGGGTTTCCACCCACGTTATCCTCTCATGGCAAGTGCTTCTGACGATGGGTCGATCCACGTGTTCCACAGTATGGTGTACTCCGATTTGATGCGCAATCCATTGATTGTCCCAGTTAAGGTTCTCAGGGGTCACTCACCCGTGAATTCATTGGGTGCTTTGTCAATGGTGTTTCATCCCACTCAACCTTGGTTATTCTCCTGTGGGGCTGATGGCAGAATACATCTCTTCCAAGATTTGTAGAAGAAAGGGGTTTGAATTAGTTGGAGGTTGGAGCTTCTCTCTATAGTAAGATATTAATAAATGGGTGATGCGTTCTATTAGAGTCAGCCTTTGTCTACGAACAATCTCAGCTGTCTTTCTTTGGGTATGGTAGAAAAGACGCCAGGTCTTCTCTGCCATTCTTCCTCAGCCCAGAGTGCCAGCGCACAGCAAAATCAGGCTCTTGCTCCACCACATCTTGACACATTCGTTCGAATGGACCGAATTCTGACGCGTAGTTGTGCGTGACAGCAACTGTCAATTCTAGATTCAACACAAGGTGTGGCCAACTGCGATAAGAAGGGCGGATATGACGTAGAATGATGAGATATTTCTTCACGATAACATTAAGCAGCCGAACAACTTTTTACCTACCCTGCTGGAACAAAAACGGTTTCACCATGACATTGGAGAATCTCTACTGGTTTGTAGTCATTTGGCCAGGACGCAGAAGTTACTTTGTCATAGTAGTCTGCGAACCAAATCGACGAAGGGATCTGAGGTTGGCCCTCTATCATCCCTATTGATTCATATGGCGTTTCGGGAGGAAATAGCAACCACCGTTTCCGACCCTGGATAACTGTCACCCATGCGTTAGTCCACAATGGATCGACATGAAGGCCGGTTCCGCTCCGCTCCGGCCCGATCAAAACCCATCTGAAGGGTGGGGCTGGCAGTTTCTCTATCGTTTCGTCTCCGTCGCTATCACATCTTTCAAGCTCAAACAAATCTTGGCTAAAGCATTTTGGAACTGTATACTCATTAAGTAATATCTTTGTAGGATCATCGTCACCAAATTGGGAGTCATAGATGCCTAAAGGAGAATCATCGGATCGTCCTTCTGGCGTTGTAATATATTTTGTATACGTATTCAGTGACATCATTTCACCGTGCTGGTCAGAGAAGCGCCATGAAATGTTGCCAAATCGAGATACAAGGTTTGCGTACGTCCAACCTCCCTTTCCTTTAGCAGTCATTGAATCTGAATGATCGCTGATGTCGGCCCAGCCTTCATTTGATTCTTTCCCCTCTGTATGTTTTGTTTCGTCGTAGTTTGGCATTGCCGGCCAATTCAAAGTAGCACCTAATATTTTGACGGGCCGATTCTTCTCTTCAAACTCTAATGAAAAATATGTTGCTTTCCGTCGCTCTTCAGTGCAGCCATCGCTTTTCACATAATCAACTAGAACACACATTTCGTCATATTCGACAACAGGAGCATTGCGATCTGCTGGTGGTGGGACACATAACTTCTTTTTCGTGCGGTACCACCAGCAGCTCTCTGGTCTGTCATGGGCAATAAATGGGAATTGTGACTCTCTACGAAACAGTGTCGATCCTGTCCCGATATTTAGGCTCCCACCCAATACCAAATCATTTCCATCGATATGATTCTCCTCTACTGACATGCATGGAGCAAGTCGTTTGGCCCTCCAGCCTGGAAGATCACATCCATCAGTTAGCGGTGGCTGAAAGGATTCGTCGGTTTTCTTTTCATCGGCAGACGAACCATTCATACCATCCTCCTCCCAATGCAAAAGATTTGGACGCTCTGCGGCCTTCACTACTCTAACTTCATAACGCTCTTCGGAGTCTAGGTAGCGGTCGTGAATATAATTTGATGGCATGTTAAGTTTTATTGGTGGAAGAATAGACCATACATTTGCTATTTGATTAGTTGTTATGCTACGAAGTTTGGCCTGAGAGGCCGAGCGGAGGCTCGAAGCATGAGAGAAGGACAGACTGACGAGTGTTGATGCGGAAGTAAAGGCGGCTATTCTGCGAAGACGACATACAGGCGCGGGCTACCATAAAAGACGCTAGCAGTGCTCTCTCTCTTGAGAGGGTGCTCTCTAGAGAGGGTTAATAGCATCCAGCTCGAATCGACCAATTTCCATGCAGGTGAGAATTTATGGAAAAGTAGTCAAAAAGTCGATTAGGATTGACTTGTTTGGCAGCCTACTTTTATTCGGAATAGGGGAGACAGAGCATCGTTCGAGTACTTCCTTCTTGCACACGAGAATTACCATGAGTGGGAAGCGTTTGGGAAGAGCACAGTTTATAGATTTACTCTTACCCCATCACTTAATGCTCCTTCGACTTCCAACATCAACGGACGAGTCGATGGAGGCAGCAACGGAGGACCAGTTTCGGGAAGATATATCTTCAGTAACAGTAAGCGAGAACTCATATTGTATCTCAACAGCACGGCCCACTTCGTAATCTTCTCACAATTTCGAGGTATTTGGGGCTGTCTGGAGAGATATGCCCCTCCCTAAGCATCCAATCAATGATAACTGGGTAACAGTTGGGCTTAATTGGATCATCATACTGAGGGTGCATCGATTGAGCAATTTCATGCAATGACCAAGTAAAGAAATTTTCAACCTCTCCATCATTAGCTGAGGGGACAAAGTCTTTCGGCAACATCAAATCAAAGCAAAAGAGTACAACGCGACTCATCACACCTTCTCCCTCGTCCTTCAATCTCCCTCCATAGTTTTCATACGAAATGACCCCGACAGGTTTGATACCACGCTTGGTCAATTGTTCTGGGATTCCTGCCTCTTCCTCGCATTCTTTAATGACGTTATCTATCAGAGATAACCCCGCTGGTTGACCGCCAGCGACAATGTGATCCAGAAAGCTTGGGAACTTAGATTTTGTCTTTGATCGTCTTGCCATCCACATTTTTACTTCTTTGTTGTCTTCTGACATGACCAGCCCATTAATGTGCACGCCATATTCCAATACTCCCAATAGTGACGCAGCTGCCCTCTCAATCAAAAAGACTGGTGATGTCACTTGGTCAAAATTGTTTGCAACTGGATACAATTCATCACGCCAACCAGTTATGTAGCCGCTATCACGTAATTCTTCCATGACTGATGCAACTGCCTTTGTTCTCGATTCTGGAGTGCTTCCGGCAGATTTGCCAAGTGTGAGATTGGAATCAGAATCCGCTCGTTTAAAGATGGATGGAGATGTGTTGCATAATCTCTCGGCAACTTTCGGTGTGACTGTGCCCAATTTTTCACCGTCTACTACAAAATCGACCAAATTGATGTCATGAGGAATGTGGTTGCACTCGTTGATTCTGAAGAGCATGTGATCCATCAAAGAGGGTTCATACCAGATGTTGTTGTGTTTGTCAAAAGAGGAATACACTCTTACGTTTACTTGTTGATGCGATGGAACTTTTCGTGCCATCTGACGGATGAAATTGTGGCGAAGTGGGGCGAACGAGCTGGTCGATTTTAACAGCATCATTTCCACAACAATAATAGTCATCACCCAAGAAGAATAGTAGTACACCAGCAGCATGATGAAGAAGAAGCAAGCAACAACATCAATCTTATTATTTCTCCTTTGTCCTTCGGTAGCAGCAGTATTTATTTTTCGCAGAGAGAGATTATCTTCTATCCTCTAGAGAGAGAGATGAGAGAGAGTAGGGGTATTCATTTTTGGCCACTTTGACAGAAAAAGCGAGAATGTGAGGATGAAAGACTTGTGTCGGAGAAGGAGCTGCCCAATTAATTTGACCTACCAAATGATTGAGCTACAATCTCGGAAGCACAGTTTGCCGCCGGCATCTCCGAATAACTCCCTCACTATAAGCAAAGACAAAGACTGCTTTTACCAGCTTCGCTCTAACTGCTGTTGCGTCTAAGATACCTGGCTCAACAAAACATCGTGTAAAGATTCAACACTACTTGAGCCAATCACGCGAGTTCACACCATCATTTGGTTTGTAGAATATTGTGCCCACTTGTCTCTGACGGACGTTATTTGGGATAACAGTTTCTCTTGCACGTGGACGAGGCCGTTTCATATGCACTTGCCTCTTTTTGGCTTCAAGACGTGCTGCGCGAATACGCTGCAGTCTTTCAGCAACATCGGGAGGGATTGATTCTCCTCTGGCTGGTGTGACTTGTTCAGTTGAGTCTTGCCTAATGACTTGATTGCTGTCATTTTGGTCTGACATCTTGGTGGTAGCACTGTCTTTGCCATCTTGCTGATGCTTTGTACGGATACGGTCCATTCTCTCGGCAATGTGGCGAGGAATAGCTCGTCGTTTGGACTCGTCGGAGTCTTTCTCTTTGCTGTGGCCACCCATTGCACTAGCTGCAGCAACGATGTCCAAATCATCAGCTCCGACGTTTGCTTTCTTGATGTCAGCTAATCTGTCCAAAGTGCCGCTCAAAATGTTCCTCTTCATGCTGCCCCACTTTTGAGTAGCCTTCGACTTACTTTGGAGAGTCTCCCTCAGGACAGCCCACCTCTGCAATCCAGTCTTATTCTCTGCCTCTGCAGGAGTTGACTCATTTTGTGCTGCTTCGTCGTTCTGCTTTTGATTTTCATACCAGTCTCGTAATCCAAAATTAGGGTCACCAGTGTGGCTCAAGACGGCAACAGCCCCTCCTGTTTGGTAAGTTCGAAGTAAGATTTGAACATGGCGTGGATTGAACTCGTTGCGATTCCTTCCAGTGTGGTCGTACTCCTCCTTCGAAGATCGTTCTATTTCCTCCCAGAACTGAACGCCAAAGACTTTCTTTTGTATCTTTCGCTGTATTTGAAACATGGGAAATAGTAGCGTCTGGTGTGTAGCCGTAAAGGATATAAACGCATTCAAGTTAAGTGCACCGCCAAGCTCGGCAGCGTATATAGTCGCCTCTCGCAAGCACAGTTTGCCGCCAGCATCTCCAAATAACTCCCTCACCATATTCTCAATCTCTGGGATTGATAATTCTCCATCGCAATCCAAATCGTACATGTCGAAAGTAAAGTTGGAGAGGCTTTCAATCTTGAAAGTACACACATTCCAAACTGACACCATGAATTCAAGGAAGTCGATGTCACCGCCACCTGTAGTGTCAAAGTATGTGAAGCATCGTTCTGTCCATTTCGTCCAATCGAGATCGAAGAAGTCCAAGAAGTGCTCCAATTGAATCGCCCCGCTAGAATGATTTATTTTGCAAAATAGTTTCCAGAACTTTTCGATGGTACGTCGGTTCCATCCCAATGCGGCAAATGTCATTTCCCAGTTCCGATTCGTTGGTCGATAGGGAGGAATGAAGTACTTTTCATGGTAATGATTCTGGGCTTTTTTACTCACTATAGAAGCATGCTCTCGGAGGGACTTGCCTCTATTGGCACCGATCGGATCTCGTAGTCGTTCCACTTCGGGCATGGCTTAGAAGAGATCTTTGGACGATTCACATCTCCATCGTTCAGCAGCTTCAAGCTCTACTTTGTGGTGCGAGTCGTAATCACAGAAGACCGTCCAATGTTTGTGACGAGAAAGGCGTGGCGGTGAGTTTAAATGCACGAATAAAAAAACTTCTTGCGCCACCCTACACAACACGGGGAATTTTCATTTTCGATTTACATTGGACACTTCGATAATAGCACGATAGGGAATTCTTCCTCATCGCAATGGAATGCAATAAAGAAGATGTGACACTCAGCTTTGTGGCCGAATGGTTTGATCCTAACTCACAAATGTTGAAACAATTTCTTCTTACCTATCATGTTAATTCCTTTGAGGTGGAAATGAACGATTTTAAGCGTCGCAAGTTTCTCAAGAAGATCAAAATTCCCCCTACATTGACTTCTTCCGACTTCATAAAAGGTTCGACAATCGTCCTTTTATCACGTGAGTTAAAGCTCGTAGAATATGCTGACACGGCAACACGTCATCTTCTTGTTGGGAAGGAAGAGAGAACGACGGTACTGGTGACTCCATCGCTCTTTGACTCCATAGGCGATGTTACTTCTTCTATTGAGAATGAGGGCTACACACTTGTAGACATTAAATCACTTCACTTTTCTTCGAGCATTGATGATATCAACGAGGCACTGCAACTCTTGTCAGGGATGGAGCTCCACGACTTGTGTTCTTCCACCTCTACACCATTCGTGGCCATGTCCTTTCGTGGCTCAGATTCTATTGCATCTGTAAGGAAATTGGTTCAGTCTTCTCCATTTCGTCACGGGCTAGTTTGTCCACGCGTTGGTGAAGAAAAGGAATTTTCCAACTTCTTTCTCCATAAAGATCGCTCGACAGCAACGCTGGAAGGATGCACATGTTGTGTCGTCAGACCTCACATTATCAAAGATCGTACATTTGGCAAAGGTAAGTTCAACGTTTGGGTGAATAATTTTCATGGCTGTAATATTTTAGGCTTCGCTGACATTTATTGCAGTCGTGAGTGATATATTAGCTCGGGGATTCAAAATCTCGGCCATGCAGCTTTTTCGTTTAGACAAACACGCGGTAGCTGAATTCCTTCAAGTCTACAAGGGCGTCCTCCCACAATACGTTGAGCTTGTTGACGAGATGTGCTCTGGCCCTCTTATTGCTTTGGAAGTAAAGAGGGATTCAAACTCTACCGAAGATGTCGTTGAAAATTTTCGTGCCCATGTAGGCCCTTGGGACTACTCAGTCGCTTGCGAACTGTATCCTCGGTCTATTCGAGCTAAGTTTGGAAAGAGTGATGCAGCTAATGCCGTCCACTGCACCGACCTACCCAAGGATGGCGTGATTGAATGTGAATATTTCTTCAAAATTCTGGCTGGCAGTCATCGTTTTTACACTGAATGATGTAGGATGGATGAAACTACTTAAAGAAATTAGAACTTTGTTACTTAGCAGGGCAGTGAAAACACCGAAGCGTGTGCACTGATCATACCTTAACAGTGTTCGCAGCGTGTGCACTGATCATACCTTAACAGTGTAAATTAATATGATTATTATTAATATTCTGAAAGAAATTAGAATTACAGAAGTACCCCATTTGCCCCCCAAACTTTAGCCGAGCAAAGAGATTACCCCGCCCCCTTTTACAAGCCCCTCCATTCCCCTCCACCTCCATTTGGTGTAGACAGCATAACTGCGCCAATAATAGCCCGATTCTTTTGGTTGAAAGACCATTACTTTCCATTGAGTTAGTTTAGAACGCGTCTGCAACGTGCCACGGCATTATTTCAACCATTCGCCGAGATACCGGGGGTATCAAATCGATAGCATCGACATCAGATTTTTTTTGACCTCCGCCCTCTATCTCGCGTCACACATCACACAGAAAACATCTCCACCATGGGATATCCGGCAACAACGCACGGTTTATCTAACCTACAATCAATAACAACATAGCCAACATAGTGTCTCACACCATTTTTTATGAGGATTCCATATCTGAGGCCGATGGTTACGGAATCGCTTTGGGTTTTACGTAATAATTGAGTATACACCACATACACGAAATCTCATGCCGGGTTGCTTCTGGTTATTAATTTAGTTACTAAACGGACCTTGACCGTATCCAATCGGCATCTTGATCTTAGAATTCAATTCAAGCTGTTCCCACACAGACATAATTGAATTTGCGCAGAGAGCACCAGAAGAGGCTGTTGCTGGGACTCCAATTCCTGACGTAGTCGAATCTCCACATCGATAATATCCTTCAATGGGAGTAGTGACTCCTGGGAACGAGAATCCTTCATCTCCAGGTGGTATCGCCAAACCATAGTTGCCTCTGTGCCTGCTCAAGAATCTTGCATGAGTCAACGGTGTTGCTACTTTCTCAACAGTCACAGATTCCTTCGTCACAGCTGGTGCACGTTTCTGGATGGCATCCCATATTGGCTGAGCTCTCGCATTCTTAAAAGCCTGGTAAGCTTCATCCTTATCTCTGGCAGCAGCGTCATCCATAAGGTGCTCAAACTGTTCCCAGTCTTCGTATGGCTCATTGCCTGCTGTGTACGCGTGTATTACGTGGTAGCCTGGAGGAGCCATGGATTGATCTAGTTTGGAGCCAACGCTAACAACCACGACGTTACCAATGAACTCAATTCCTTTTGACCAGTCTTGGACTACAGTCCATTGTGGAGGCGCATCCTCGGGGATAAGTTCAGACTTTACGCCTAAATGCAGATGCATGAAGCTTTTGCAGTATGGGACAGATCCATCCTTCGGATTGTTAGTGTTGCCCAGGAACTTTTTGCGCTCCTCATCGAAGTTAGGGCTTACACCCTCGGGGACAAAGTTGAATGTATTAGTCAAATCCGCATTAGATATCACAGCCTCTTTGGCTCGAATAATTTTCCCACTCTTGGCCAGGCGAACGCCGATTGCCCGATTATTCTCAATAATAACTTCATCAACGGCAGTTGAGATGTCGACAGAACATCCCTTCCTCTTTGTTACTCCCCTTGCCAATGCCCCCATCAATGCTCCACTACCTCCCTTGGGGAAGTCCATCACAGCATTCTCCTTAAAAAAATCATCCACCATGAACGCCATGACCACCTTCAGTGTTTGGTTGGCGGGCAATCCTTGCAACAAAAAAGCTAACATGTCTAGATAATTCCTCAAAAATTCGCTTTTGAGACCCAACTCATCCAGATCAAATGACTCAGAAAACGCAGGGGCATAACGCAAAACGTTGTAAAACGATTTGGGATACTTGGCACCCACGGTTAAAAAAATCCCCGCATCTGACCGGATAGCTGCGTGAGGAATACCCTTAATTCCACTAGCCATTGGACGCAGACTCTTGGCCAGCATTTCCCAGTCCTCCACGGCTTCCTCTCCGCCATATGTTCGTAAGATTTTAAGAAAATTTTCTGCCCCGATGCTCATTTGATATCCCTCCGGTGCCTCAGGCAAAAATGCTCCCCATTGATCATACGTTATCCATTCCGGCTCCTCTTCAATCATTTGAAAGATGTGCTTCAGTGGGTTCGGCGAACGCTCATCTGATAACCCACTGTAAAGTGAGGGCCCTGCTTCGAAGTGGAAGAGATCTTTCCTCTCACTAAGATTCTTAATGGAGGCAGATGGTACAGTTTTGCCGTTAAGATCCATGTAGAATTCATGTGCACAGCCGCCAATTTCATAATGCTTCTCGAGCACCTTGACGGTGCGTCCAGTGGCTGCGAGTAGACCAGCACAGGAAAGACCGCCGATTCCGGATCCAATGACGATGCAGTCTACTTCCTCATCAGCGATGATGCTACTTTTGAGCGGAGACAGGTTGGATCTTCGTCGAACAGCGACAGCGGGAGGAGGTCGGAATGCGCTGTTTGATGCTGCTGAGAGCAGAACAACTGCTAGCGTGGCTGCTAGAATTTTCATTATCGCCATGTTTGATTGATTTTATGATTTTATGCTGTTTGGCTGTGCCCTCGGCGTATGAAGACCCCTTCTTCAATGGATAATGTCTCTAGAGGTAGCTCCTAATTTCCGAAGCTGAATGATATGATTAGCATGAAATAATGGAACACGACGCGACGCAGATGATAGGAGAGAAGAGATGATGAAAGGGGAGATGAGTCAGTGGGAAGAAGAAGGGAAACGGAGATAGGACGGAGGTCCTCACGTACGTCGCTATGAAAATCGCAACAAACTCAAAAAATCGAAACACGCAACACCCAAAACCTAATGTTTTTCCGATTGTATCCGGTGTGTGTATTGGGTTTATTAGTATCACTCGTTCTTTATCATCTCGTTCACGAAGCAATGAGAGGCTCTTGAGACGAAGCAGTCGTCGATGGCATTGGAAGAATTGGAGGCTGTCAAGATCGCCCTTCTCTTTCTCTCTCTCTTCCTCCCTCTCTTTCGCTCGCATTCGATTCATGATGTCATTATATGTATCTGTAATAATTGACACCTTTTAGCGAACTCGTTGACTTTGTCCTTAATCCATTTGGACACGATGCGTTGCTTTCCATTCTTGTCGAAGTTCTTGCGTTTGATCTGGATGCCCTCATTCGCCGCAGCTTCAATGAGAGGATCCCTTAGCTTCTTTGTAGTCGGACTAAACTTGCGATACTGACGCTTTCCACCATTATCAGGTGTGGTAGGAAGAGTACCACTCTTTTCTTTTCGCTTGCGAAACTTCTTCTGGGGAGTCGGCATGATAGAACAATGATTGCATCGTTTCCCTGTCGTACTATAGTGTTGTAGAGAAGGCAGTCTGCGGGCCAAAATATTAAAAATTCCGAAGAGTTGACACCTCAAAAAATATGTAAATCGACAAGAGACACAAATAACACTTGTCATCGTAGTCGAATGAATAGTCGGGGAGTCTTCGTCGACCACTATAATACTTATGTCTACTTGAAGAGGAAGAGCAGCGCTATCATCGACCCGCTTTGCAGGGCCGGAATCGGACCACAGGCGGGAATAGAAGTGTTACAAAGCTGTGACCCTGAGTCAAAAAATCTCTGACCTGAGAAGTGGTTTTAGACTCGTAGTTATCGACACGTCACACGACCAAACCTACGGCAGCTCTAGCCTCGACAAACCTCTTGAGCGCAGGAATCACATAACCACACATAATCCAACCATACGGAGCCGTGAAAATGTAACTGTCCACACGATCCATAATACCCCCATGCTCGGGAATCAAATCTCCAAAATCCTTCAAGCCTGCATCTCGTTTGAGCATTGACGCCGTCAAATCTCCCACCAATCCCAGCAGGGCAAGCATGACTCCATGAATGGGGCCAAGAACAAACCAATATGGCCAATTTTGAATCCATGCTCCCAACGTTGCCAAGACTAGACTAAATGCACACCCCCCGATCACACCCTCCACTGTTTTATTTGGACTCGTCTTCCCCGCCGCTGGACTGATAGCACCCAGCTTTGTTTTACCAAATCTACGCCCAGCGAAGTATCCACCAACGTCACTGAATGCGATGCAAAGCCATGTCCAGAAAATGAAATTAGATCCGGTGGTGATGGGGTAGTGAATCTTCTTGGGAAGATATGCAAGTAGGTTATTTTGTCCTAAGCGTTCAAACAATGGCTTCACCAATGGCATTAATCTTGTTGGTTCGACAACATCTGCACCAAGTTGTCGTATACGCACCCAAAATGAGGGTATGTATCCGAGATAAAACATTCCCGTGAATGTGGTCGCAATTTCAGAGATTGTTGTAATATTCCTTCTCATGGTTAAGAACCAAATCATAGTCCACGTAGAAAAGACGGGAAGGACAATTTGATGTAAATCCGGAGCAAAGAGTGCTGTTACGAATGTGGCACATGCACCCAAGACACTAATGCGTCGTGCGGGGTAAATGCCTGCGTTCATTACCATACGGTAGTATTCGAGTTGGCCGAGGGCTGTCATTAAAGTGAAGAGGGTGGTGAATGCAATATTGCCTGAATAGACCCAACCTGCGACGACTAGCCCCATTGTTGCACCAAAGAGAACGGAACGTCCCTTCTTCTTCTCATTCTTGGACGTGGAAACAGCTGTTGATGAATCTGATGTAGTTTGGGCAACTTCAGTTGGTGACTTGGTGAGCTCTGTCCCGACGGAATCATCAATCGCTGATGATGATGAATACTCAGGAGCAATCAAACCCCCCTGCTCATTAGTCACAGGAATACCCTCACCACTTGATTTAACTTCATCCTTTGGAACTGTCAAGGTCTCCGTAGTTTTATCTGTCCCCTTAGTATCGTTCACCTCAGACATCTTTTTTCCATCCAACTGAATCAGCATTAAATCACACGCCTCCTCCATCTTTCGTCTAACATTTTCATCCAAATCTGAAAATACCGCCTTGTCCTCCTCATCAATATCTTTCTTCCCCCCCTTCTTTAGTGCATTAACTCCACCCTCCTCCGATGATGATGTCTCGTGCCGCCATAAATATTCATCACCCAACCCACTATTGACCATATTTTTCATCCGCAACACTGCATCATGGGCACGTTGACGTGCACGTTTTTGACGTTGGTCTATGTCAGTGTCGGACCATAGTCTGTCAAAGTAGTCGATGTAGAGATGATATGCTTGTGAGAGAATGTTGCTGTGCTGTTTAGTTGCTCTTCCCTTAGTGTCTGAATTATGATTGTCATCCAGTGTTGTTTTTTCTCGCAGATAAGTAATCGTGACATGATGTTGTCGTCGTCGTCGCTGCTTTTGATGAAACTTTCGCCTTCCCGGAAACTGCAATACAGAGATGCAATCATGACGGCTATGCGATGAAGAGGAACAATCACCACGTAACGACGACACAGATTTTAGTGGAAGTGGAGCTTGAAAGGCGGTTGCATATCGAAGCATTAATAAGGAAAGAAGCAACCCCTTTCCTCTCCTCGCTGCAAATGCTTCTCCAGAGACGTGCTGCATATTTGTAGTGTCTAATTTGATAGTGAATCTCCTCGTTGTTGCAATGAATCTCGCTTGTTTGGGGCGAGGATGCCGAAGCGATGACGTTTAGGGCTGCTACTTTTGCAGGTGTCAAGAAGGGTGTCGAAGTGTGGGGGTTGGTTGAATGAAGATCTTTCTGCAATCACCCACTTCGCAGAGGCAAACGTTGTTGTCTGCTAGTCAATTTGTCTGATATTTTTCAGTAAAATCAGTAATGACAGACAGACAAAAGCTCTGTGTTTTTTTTGGTCCAACAACACTCTGCACGTGGCGTTTTTCCCGTATTTTCTCCGAAAATAATCATTTCACCCTTAGATGCCGCTGCTGCGCCTATGGGGAGGTGATTGCAACATGAAAAATGACAACTGCTTATAATCACGATCAGATGATGAGGAATTTTCTCAAATTAGTAAAAGAAGAAGAAGAAGGAATTGGCATTTGAAACTGCTGGTTTCAGTTAAATACATGAGGCAAAATGAAATGCATATAGAGCGTTTGGTTTGACTGCCATTTAGCTAAACATATAAAGACTCCTACATATTCCCAATGAGGGAGGGATGTCGCAAAATAAACTCACGTATTTATATATATATCAGATACTGCATGTCACATACGTTCAAGCTCGTTCAATGACCTGTCACAGGTACAGTTACGATCAACACATCATTGGAGAGGCGTGCGACAGCGCTACCTGTGTCGAGGTCTGCTCCAAGAGCAAAGCATTTCTCGAACTGATTAGTCTCAAAAAGGTTACCCTGACTTATTTGTTGAGTTCCTGAGACCTTTAAGACACTTCCACCTTGAGCGAAATCAACCTTCAGATTCTCTGGTATCACTCCAGGCAACTCAGCAATGAGGCGATAATTACCCTCACTAAATTCTTCAGTGACACTGGAATGTTGCTTTGAGCTAGTCAAACCTGAAGAAGTGGAGACAGAAAAGTCAGACAAATTCACTAGAGCAGGAGGAGCATCGTAATCATTCTTTTTGGAATGATGTTTTTTCTTCCGGAGTAGAGATTTCCACCACTTCTTTTTCACCTCAACCTCGTCATAGATGACTGGAACAATTTCATTGACGACTGGAACAATTTCATTGATGACTGGGACAATTTCATGAATCATCTTCCGACGAGCTTCCGCAACGTATTGCGTTACATCGTTGTGAATCCCGTTCCACGTGAATATGTTGTAGACCACAGTATCAAAGTTCTCATCCGCTGTCGGGTAGACCAAACAATCATGATGCAACTGCATGATATCTTCCTTCAAGCTGTTGGGAATTACAATCCTATACTTTTCATCACGCCCTTTTCCCAAAATCAATGCATTATCACCAACTTGCTTGGTACAGAACAACGTTGGATGGAGCTTCAAATCCATCTGCAGATTGAGGTCCGCCTTTTGTTCTTGTGCAATGCCTTTAAAATTAACTTTCTTGCTCCTTGCCTTGCGGTAAAGGTCAGAGTCGAAGTCTCCGAGATTTTCGTGTCTAACCTCTTCGGCGAAAGTGATAAAATTATCCGTCAAATCATCTGATTGCAATCGTGTTGAGGCCGCGGAGGCTAATGGTGAAATCACTGAATTGATTGCATTCACACCCGAACTCAAAGTATCCACCATGTACCACGCTAGTTTGGGAACAGAAACATCTGCTTTAACTGAGACCTTATTGATGACGTTGCTGATCAGACACCGATTGACTTTGGAGGTGTATGGAGTTGTCATATTGTGTCTGAAGTAGTTGGTAGCTACGCCATTCCTAAGCAGATAAATCTCTGAGGGTGTCAAAAATGATGGTCCTCTTCGGTTCCATGAGTGCAACAAACGTTCTGATTGCCCAAAGAATTCTTTCGCATCCAGTTCAGTCTTGAATTCAACGCCACGAGCTAGCGTGACTTGAAATGGTTGGTTCATTTCCTGAGCACCTTTAACAGCGAAATAGTCGTAAAGTTGGTTGTGAAGGAATTGAAGGCTCCAATTGGGCCATTCTTCTGCGTTTGACGACGTCTTCTTTAGCTCAAACTGTAATACAAGGTCAAAAGCTTCTTTTTTATTGAGAGGCCTTTCATTATCTTGGGCAATACGGCATCTAAGCTTCGTTGGAAGAATTGCTACTTTCGGAATGATGATATCTTGGGAAGCCAACGAACACACAATGTCGTCAACCTCTGAAGAAGAGCTCGCGTTGATCTCAATAATCGGAAGAAAGACCTTTTCATTGTCAACACGACCATCGCCAGCCAGCCATCGCACCGACTCGACGTATTTGCGTTCGGTGTCTTGAAGTGCACTGAAATCGAATGGTACGATCCAGTTGTTGGACAAGCTGACGCCGATCACAACATTGTGCTTCCTGCTGATACTAGCAATGAATTGCACACCCTTCGAACCGGCCACTTGTTTGTCGCCTCCGAGAGCGAACTCAACATAATCTCCAAGACCGGTGGCCCCGGTGGCTTCTTTGCTTGACATGCTCACGTTCTCAGATAGTAGTGCTTATGAATGCACAGAGTTGGTTTATCGTTCCTTGTCATACTCTTCTAAAATAACATTTACAAAATGATGTAGTCGGCGTATCGTTGAGAAGTGGCGAGTAGAAGGGTTCCTCAAAACAGGGCGTTCATTCGCCAAAAGAAAGCGTCTCCGAATAAAAGATATGTATTAATAGAAATCGTAGATAGTTCTAACCTTTACCCATAGATTGTTTCCTACGGATAAAATATTCCATAGGTAGATACCTAATAAGTATTTACACAACCGCGTCTCATTGTCGCGAGAAACGAGTAATCAACATCATAGAAGCCAAAACAAAGAAACGAGAGAAGATTCTCCTAACATTGTGCTGTGTGTAGTTAAATAAAATAAGTGTTCCACTAAATACAACTAGAACGGACCAGGGCGGTCCGCTAGAGGAGAGCAGATGGGAGGGAAGTAGGCAAATACGTAGAAGAACATTAAAATTAAAATTTCTAATCATATTGTGTGGCCCATGCATGATCATTGATTTTATTCGTCACAGCACTCTATGCCAATCAGGACGGCTTCGACAATATTAGAGACGCTCACCTTCACTGCAGTTGAATCTCCCGCAACACATGCATTATCTTCAATCTCGTAAGGCACTGGGCATCTTACATTGCGATGTTTCCTTCATGCATTCTATCCACAAGTGTGAGTGTGTGGAGCTCCTCTCTTTTGAAACTCAACGACTGATACTCTGCCGATACATTTGCCAAAGATTTGATCCTTCTCAATTTCTTTCACAAAACTTCTGTACTTCTGCTTGGATACAGTAGCACTTTCCTTTGGAGATACTTCTTGGTCTGCTTTCTGTTGTTGCTCGAGATACTCATTGAAGACGGGATTATTAAGTGGGTGGACTTTTTCTTCGTCTTCATCTCCGTTGCCGTTGCTTGCAAGTACGGCGGATTTCGTGGGAGTTACCTCTTGATCAGCAGGTTGCTTTTGAGCACGTTGGCGCTGGTCTTCTTGTTGTTTCAGGAAGGCTATCTTCCTTGGATCGTTGTCATCGAGTTTGTCAGGGTCAAATAACATTTTTATAAACTTGTGCTCATTGTTGCTTTCATCTTTTCTTTTTGAACGGAGCGGAGTTCTGTTTGGAGGCGGAGT
>JALLBJ010000627.1:0-15809 GCA_036940105.1 Skeletonema potamos | reverse complement strand
CTCTCTCCTTTTTCGCCCCCAAAACAGGCTCACCCCACAGCATGAAAAAATTGCCACGGGAGTAACTGCCAGTGCTCTCTCTCTCCCCCAAACAATTCCTCTATTGTTGATGACTGACATTACATCAAGTAATTGGTATTATTATTAATTAGAATCAGCATTCAATACTATCCACAATTATTCATCCCCAGTAAAATACCAATAATCACCCAATGATCAAATACTTTATTCTATCCCCCCCCCCATCTCTCTCATTCTCTACACAAAAACATAAACGTTAATAATTTTACACCACCACACAAAACAGAGTTGTTGTTGCTGTTGCTGTTGTTGTTTTCCCCTTCATGGAACCACATTTTCTTCTTCTTCTCATCTTCGTCAAAATGAAGGATGATGCTCCAGACATTCATCATCATTATTTGACAAATGCTCCCAAACCATCAAACCATTTGTTGTTATAGTTGTCCTACCCCAAGTCAAGTGTGAACTGTGTGTTCTTACAAAATCCCCACAAGACCAAACATCCTTCCCCCGTTGTCTTACCTACCCGTCCCCATATCTCCTTCCCACTTTTAACTCTTCACCTTCATCACAGGCCTAGGGACAGGATTCACCGGCACCGGTCCATCCTTCTTCAAATACTTCTCCCAATCAAAATCCTTCGGGGGAGACTCGGCATACATACTCGAGGGATTACACTTTCCCCATCCAGTCTTGCGCACACAGCGATTGGGTGGGGGGCAGGGTTCATTTTGCATTAACAATTCCAAATCCGAGAGGTGTTGGGAGTCCTTGAGACGTTTCCCCCCGTCGAGGCATAGGTCGTTGAGGATATCGTATTCTCCTACGATGAAGAGGGACATGTTTTTAATCTTTTTGGTGTCGTCGTACTAGAGAGAGAGAGAGAGAGAGTTTTGTTGGAAAAACGAAAGAGATTATATTCAGAAACAAGAGAGAGAGAGAGAGAACGATCAAAAATAATGAGTTTTGTTTTCGAACAATACTTGATAATAATAACAATAATAAGAATCACACACACACACACAGAACAACTCACCTTTTCTCCATCATACTCCTCATCCTCACTCTCTTCATCCACCAAATCCTTCGCCTTTTCAATCATGCCCGCCTGAGTACTAACCATCTTCCTTCGACTATTATTATTATTAAAATGATTTACTCCTCCTCCTCCTCCTCCTCCCATTCTTCCACCTTCATATATCCCCCCATTAAAATTATAACTTGCACCACTCATTGTCCTCATTGAACTTGCATTATTTCCACCAATACTCCTAGTAGTAATAGACGATGATGATGATGATGCGGTGGTGGTGGTTGTTGTATTATTACCAAAGGAGGAACTCAACCTACGTAACATCCTCTTCCCATTCAAACTAGCGCGTTTGGACAACCGTTTGGAAATACCCTGTACACCCTTAATCCCTTTTAGGGCATCTAATTCTGCCTGTTCTTGTTCTTTCAATTGGATCTTACGACGTGTAATTTCTTCGGCTTGACGACGGGATGCTTCTTGTGCTGCTAGGTATAAGGATAATTCTGATCGACGGAAGAGGATGGCTGTTTCATTGGCTTTTTGGTGGGTGCTTTTGGGTGGAGACGAAGAAGAAGAAGAGGAGGAAGTGGAGGAATCCATGGAGGGATTGGATGATATTTCTGGGATGGTGTCACCCCCTCCTTCTTGTTGTCGTTTACTACTACCACCACCACTAACACCAACAACAACAACTTGTCCTCCTTCCATCGTCTGCTGTTGCTGCTGCTTGGAACTACTACTACTACTCTTTTTCTTCTTCTTCTTCTTCTTAACATGAGTTAAATCATAGGATACAAACGAATATTCTCCATTGGATGTAACCTCCCCAAGACGTTGTACATGTTGTATTTCCATTGGAGATAATTCTTTCCATCCAGTGTTCATCCTCCTCCTTATCATTTCCACCTCCTGTTCCTCTTCGTTCTCGTTTGTTGTTGTTGTTGTTCCCTTGGTGGTGGTGGTGGTAGTACTACCTTGACGTTTAATACCACCACAATCACCGGTAGTAGTAGTAGTCGTAGCAGTATGATGGAACGAAAGTAACGCCCTCCAAACATCCTCACCCCCCCCCAAATGTCTCGGAGGACAATATTCATTCGGACCAAATGTTCGCGGTCGAACGGACTTATCCCACGGAGCAAAGATATCTCCATATTCTAATGGACTAACCTCACTCTGGATGAAAAATGGACGTTCGAGATTGAGACGATAACATCGTTTCCCGATGCGATTGTGATTAGTATTGGTTGTGCGATTTGAATTTTTTTTGGAAGTGGTGGTGTTGTTGTTGTTGATGTTGATGTAGTTGTGTGACGAGAGTGAAATTATTGATGATCCAGAGGAGGAGGGTGAGGAGGGGGGGGG
This sequence comes from Skeletonema potamos, assembly GCA_036940105.1. Lineage (NCBI taxonomy): Eukaryota > Bacillariophyta > Thalassiosirophyceae > Thalassiosirales > Thalassiosiraceae > Skeletonema > Skeletonema potamos. The sequence continues at coordinate 13,390 of JALLBJ010000627.1, read as the reverse complement.
ATGATGATGGGTGGTGGTGGAGAGGAGATGAGCATATCGAATGTATGGATATGACATCCCCATCTTGGTAGTAGTATTGCTGTGTGATGGTGTTGGTGAGGATGGTAGGAGAAGATTGCCACCACCACCACCACCACCGCCATCCGAGGAGATTCCTTCTCGTGGACAATCGTCCGAATTTGTAGGAGTGATTTTCGTATTCCGTCCTTCCTTGATGATACTTGCTGCTGTATTGGCTGCTGTTGATGTAGATGAGTGGAGTTGTTGTTGTTGTTGTTGAGAGGGAGCGACACGTTGTTCCGCTGCTACGACTGTTGTTGTTGTGGCTGTTGGTTGTAATAATATCGAAGAGAGCATATTTTTAGATTGTTGAGCGATGAGCTCTAACGAAAATGATGATGCGTTACTGTTGTTGTTGTTGTTGATGTTGCTGTTGTTGATGTTGCTTTTGATGTTGTCGGTTGTAGTTGTGGAGGCCATTTTGCTATAGTTGGACAGCATGATTTTTATTTATTTATTGCATCATGAGAGGTGTGTGTGTGGGGGGGGGAGGGGAGTTCCTCCTCTTCTTTGGATTACACTCTGAGAGAGAGAGAGAGAGAGCGTTGAGGATGGGTATTACCAACCACCGCGAGGTTCACTTTTGGAAGGGGAAAAAAGATGCGACACGACGGCCAACTCTTAAAGAAGACTCCTTCTGCCTAACGATGATAATAATCAGAAGCCAATGATTGCAACTAAATGGCAAAAAACGATTCTTTTTCTTCTTGACCACCCACGAGAGGGATCCTCTCCGACAGGTTAAAAGGAATTGTGTTATGTGTAGTAGAGAAGTTGATGGGTAATAATGGCAGCTGTTGGGCGCTCCTCTCAGAAGAGGGCAAGCGTTGAGAGTTGAGGTGTGAGAGGGAATGAAGCGAGAGAGAGAGAGAGGCCTCGCTCCGTGGGATTTTTTTTCTTTCTGCAAAAGCCGAATTCGATCCAATCGCAGAATAAGACTCAACTCTTTCACTTGCGTTGGAATTACTACAAATCAATTCTACTAGGCTTTGGAATTAGTATTACAACTATTCCAACGTGAGATGGTCTCTTACTTGGAGTCGCTACGACAAATTAGGACGATGCGTAGACGGAAACAGCCGGGCGAATTTCGTTCTCACGAAATTAATGCTCGCTTCCCAAGATAATATTATAATCTTGGAAAGTTACGTGGGATAAAGATGATAATGTGAGAGTGAAAAGCGACTTGTCGTCAAGATTGGTGGAGACAGCAAAAGCAACATGAGAATGGTGCATGAGCGAGGAGTAGTGCATCATCATCATCATCATCATAAATCACCATTGCGTGCATTGACGTGAGCATGCCTCATCAATAATTATCCATCCTTCCAAGAACTACACATCACATACTACACAAGCAACCTTCACTCTCACACAGGAGTACTACACACAAATTCACATCATCATCATCATCATCATCATCAAATAACAGACAACATCATCATGTGCAGTCCAAATAATAAACCAATCCGCCAGGAACAAAAACAACGAAATGCCTATACCATCTTTCTCATTCTAGAACGGCAACGTAACATCAAACTACGAGAACTTTACCATAACAAACAACGAGTAGTGCTGTTGGATGATACTACTACAGAACAACTACCGGTGGTATTATCCGAAGAGATGATGATGATGATGAGTCATCCGTCGTCCTCTTCCGAATCATCGTCTTCTGCTGCTGCTACTACTACTACTACTGCCAAAAAGTCATCATCATCATCATCATCACTAGTATATCACCAAGCAACGACAACCTGTGATGCAACAAAGATGAGTATTATTAGTAGTAGTATGAACACATCATCATCATCATTGCCCAAGTTTCCACCAAGGTATCAAGCTCTTTCGAACATCATTACATCAGATATACTCATGATGCAATTACGAACAAGAACAACAAGCAGTCGTAGTAGTTGTAGTACTACTTGTCTTATTCATCGATCCTCCTCCTCCTCCTCCTCTTCGCCATCCGTATCTCAATCATACAACAACTACAACTACAACTACAACAACAACAACTACTACTACATGAATGAATATGAAAATCTCGATCAAAACACCAAACTATTCCTAAACGATATTGTTCACATATTAAAAGATAAAATGTTGTAATAATGAAAAAAGGGTGGTGTGTGTAAAGGTTGAGAGAGAGAGAGAGAATGAATAAAAAACCAAGAGAGTCGTGTTAGTTGGAGATTCACACTCGAGACCTATATAATACGACCCGATAAAGTAAAAGAGTGTACGCAACACAGAAGAAGAAGATTTGGAACATATTTTGCTTTTTCAGTTTTGGGGGATGAAGCTTTTCGTTGATTTTTTGTGGTCTGATTTATATATATATATATAATATACATACGATTGTATAGAGATATTGATAAAATGTATTTCTCTCGTAGCACTATTTACTTGCTCTGACAAAGAATGACATCGTGTAGAACTAACTTTGGTCTCTGAATGAGAGACGACGTCTCATATGATGATTACATGACATCATGGTTAACATGATTTGGAGTTGACAAGTAGGAAGTATCTCTCTCTCTCTCTCTCTCTCTCTCTCTCTCGAGCTGTGCTCTGCGCTCTCAAGAGAGTTTGCATGCGTCGGTTCTTCCTCAATGACCATTCCCACTATCCAGTCCAATTCAGCCGTACACACCCAGAGTCACCCAGGTCTAACAGGTATTAACAGCTCCATTGAATTGGTTCATCCTACACGCTTATAAAATAAAGAACAACACTGAGTCGTTGTAATGCGGCAAATGTTGAACGATAGATATCACCACCCTCTGGAGCTTCGGCTTCGTTGTCTCTTCCTGTTACTGTTAGGTGAAATTTGGTGTAAATTTATTCCGGATACATTGGTTATTATTTAGATGCCTATCCTATCCTATCCTATCCTATCCTATAACACTATATAGTTGGCAATCTCTTCTTTCCCCTTCCATCTCATTCATCCTCTCAGACTTGATCATCCGAATCTTCTCCATCCATAAGACATTTATCATCATCATCAAGGAAAATGCTCGTGAGGGTCGGCACAGTCCGCTTGATCTTTGTCTTCTCATCCTCATCCTCGCTAGTCTCGCTAGCCACATCATCTGAGACATCGTCGTTCGACTCTTCCTCTTCATCATCATCATCATCCGATATTTTGGCGCAGTTCATCTACTCTAGCATACGGATGATGTCGTCCTCAATTATCAAGCTTGGATGAGCCTCAAATGACAGTCTTGTTCGGCGAACTACTCCGTCTCGAATCTGAACGGGCTGCGCATTTGATCCCTTCCTGCGCTTCGTGGCGGGGGGTCCTTGACCTTGAGACGCATTGCCAGCAATGTGAAGCACTTGAGCGTCGTCTTCTTTCATCAAGAGAGTCTTCATAAGGTTGAACATGTTGGAGTAGTACGAGAATGCGTCTGATCCAAGCTCCCGCTGGCCATGTGGTTCGGGTTCGAACTTTGTCTTGACTGTAATGCCTGCGACTGGGCGGCGACTGGAGGAGGTGTTCGTTGTAGCGTGGGTCTCAGGATTCATTTTGGATTGGAGTTGGTGTTTGTCTGCGTCAAGTTCAAGTACCATAGTTGTTGTTTGCGTCGTCGTCCAAGCCAAGCTCAGATACCTGATTATCATTTAGGCAGCGGAGTAAGCACGGAGTATATACTTCGCCTTCAAAATGTGGAAGCAGCTCGAGTTGTGGCGTGGCTACTGGCCTCCATCTGGCTTCTGGAATCTGGGTCTAAAGTACGTATCCTGGAACAGAAAGTACATATGTAGTAGGTAGGTTTATTCGGATACGAAAGGACACAGTCCGTACGTTGTCTTTTGGTACCATAGGCCTAATGTGATAAAAAATGCTTGTCCGTGCTGTGTTGGCGCGGTACGGTAGTATTGATGATGCGGGTTGATTTATTTATGGACTTGCGGAGGTTATCCTCTCCAAAACTTCAGCATATTGTAGAATAGGTGAAGTAGCTAAAGTAAGGTAGAAAAGTAGAGCGGCATGAGCTCCACCATGCGTGGCTTTGCGTACTTTCGGGGTAAGGAAATTGCGATAGACATTCAAGAGCTGGTACCCGTGCAAGAGATGAATGAATTATGGAGCAAGAAGTGCGCTGTTTTAGATGCTTTAAAGCACCACCTCCGAAGGAGAAAGGAAGTGAACTTGGTTCTCCTCTTCCAACAGATGAGTGAAAATCCAGCGCGGTCCCTCTTTCCCTTCAACTGAAAGAACCTACAGAGCTTGGACATGTCAGTAGAGAGGAAGAAATTTGAATTGCGACGCGCTTGCGTGAAAGGCCCACTTTACCAAAAGATGAGAAGGGTTGGTGGTAGGTAAGCTCGAGCGATGCTCGTAAGCGTAAGAAATAAAGAACCTCTGGACTCTGTTGTGACAAGAACACATATTTTAGTTGGCTTGCTTCATCACCGACACAAGTTTGTCTTGCACACATGTTGTGTCATTGTCCTTACAGTTGAAACCTTATGATTATGATGAGCAGCAGCTAATCCTGATTGTTTGTTTCTATTCATTAGTTCTACAAAAATAGGCAAGTCTTTGTACATTATCTAAATTGGATGAGACATAAATTCCTTTCTTATCCTTCAAAATCGCCAGCCAGAACTGAGATAGATATACACTTTAAAAATTGAATGTGCCATTAGCTAGTGACTGGATCAATTCCACGTCATCTTCGTCCAAATCACTGTTATTGAACTCCTCATTCATCATCATTTCAGTAACGATATTTTTCATTACCACTGAAGGATGCGGCTCAACTGATAAGCGTCGGGCGCGTGTTACTGATCCCCTACGCTCGTGTAGTAATTGTTGTCGCTGTTGTGACCCATTGTTGTCTGCTATATCACAATTGAGCAGAGTGGTTGTGCATGATGATCGACGCGAAGAAGCCAATGACGAATTGGTACTTCCGGAATGAGTCGTTCTGATAGATGATTCGCTCTTGCCATATTGTTGCCGCTTCATAGCTGGAATCGAGTAGTACAAGAACGGATCCTCTAAGCGAAGACGCTCTAAATCATCTTGGGTGTAGTGACTAATGTCAACTTCCTCCGGTTCGGTCACGCCTGAAAATGTTGGGATGGTCATAGTTATGTCTTCGTCGCCCACTGGCTTACTTAAAGAACAAGAAGGTTGACGCTTGCTAGTGAAGGCGGCATTTAAGGCCTCTTTTAAAGAAGAGAATTGCTTCATGTGTTGGTTACGTAGGGAGGAGACGATATTGTGAGGTTTTGGAATGTATCCGAGTTGTCGTAGTCATACATAAAAGTGGGTGTCTTGATAGATTCCTAGTAGATTCTATCTGAATCGTTGGGGCTGCCTGCTGAGAGTCTTGGTCGTGAAAGCAATACTGCTTGGCATTTTCCCTCTCACGATTACTCGTGAGTCCAAAACTGCATGCTGTTCTGTTGCTCTGGTAGTGATGCAAGTCTGTTGAAAGATATTACCAAAATTGAATAACGCTCAATGTCAGAAAAGACACTACGACAGAACTCGTGTAGGCAATTCGAAGTAAAAGAGTGGTGTCCGTTCGCCATCTGCCGCAAGAAGCCATCATCTGTATGATTCTTAGAGAACACACCACAACAAAGAGGACCAAACAGGACAACCACACCTAGAAACCAAAAAGCACTTCTTGAAACAACATGATGGATTACAATCATCAAGAAGAACTCATCGTGAATTGGCCTCATCAGGGTGCGGACGACTCCGATGATGATCGTCTTCCCTGTTGTTCAGCAGATAAGGCCCTCCGACGACATACTCTGCTAGAACACTGGCCGAGAAGAAATTCATCCATGACTGACGCGAATGATGACGCTGCCGCCGCATGCTCCTCATCCTACTCCTCGTCTAACAAGAAACGTCACTATGTCAGATTCTCAGAGTCATCTCAGCTTCATCGGTATGAAAGAGAGTCCATGTATTTACTTCGAAGCTTGGTATACACCAAGGAAGGTCGGAACGAGTTTGGCAGAGAAGCATACCTAGAAGGACTCCGAATCAGGGAACTCATCAGAGCAGCTCCACCCGACTCTGTAGCTGATTCGATCAAGTACCTTCTTCGTCACTATATCATCAGCAAAGAAGAATTTGTTGGCATTGAACACTTCATCCTCGGCAAGCCCTCGAGGGTTGTTCAGAGGAGGAGGAAACACGCCGCGGCTGTGCTGCGGAAACAGCGCGAGTTGCAGCACGAGAAGCTCAAAGAAGACGTGGCGTTGGGCTTGGGCAGGTTTGCTCGATCAAGCTCCTTCAGGTCCTCGCAGCGTGCAAGAGTCCGTGCAGCGATGGCCGCTTGAACCGAGTTATTATTGCTTTAGCAATGTCTCTGTAGTGTCAGGAATCCTCAACCTTAAAGCGCAAGCTACACAACTCTCTCTAGAGCATCTAAAATACTGTGATAAATTCAACCCTAATAACTGCTGCTGGTGAAACAAGTCATAAAAACAGTAGCTACAATCTCGTTACGTTATGTTATTTAGGTATTTTGAGTTGACATAACATTGCATTATCTTCATTTGCTATTGTAGTGCTTGAATCAAGTACTACGCTGCAAATCGTCATGGGTGTTTGACTCATGCCCACTTCCTCCGCTTCATTCTCATCTGTAAGTAAGCTTCATTATCTTCGTCAATCATCGTTGTGACGGTTTCTCCTCCTATCTTAGCGAACAATTGCTGTGACCGCCCACATGAAACAAAAAACAAGAAACTCGTCATTGCCAGGCCACCTTGTTTCATACTGGTTGTTTCACAAGTTCTTCTACGTGTGCTCCAATAGAATCCAATCACTCTTCGGGAGAATTAAAAGGCGTACTCCTATTTACATATTACTCCGTTCTCATGAGTCAAAACTTCTATGCACTTATGAATCCCGGACGTTCGGCCTCCCAAAGCTTCTATGCATTTATGAATCCCGGACTGTGTAACAAAATACATAACGACAGATGCTCTCATAGCATTTTTGTTGGGAAATTGAGCATACATACGTGTTTATGGCTCTAAGGCGGCTGTCATAGTACAGAGTGCCAAAGGCCTTTCTTTGGCGATAGGCTGCTCAGTGCATTTTACCAGATCTCACGGCAGCTAGCAGGTATGTCTACTTATCAACTCCCCCTAAAACAAAATACAAACTCAAAACCATTCTCCGTTTTTCTTACAATCATGATGGATTACAATCATCAAGAGGAATTCATCGTGAACTGGCCTCATCAGGGTGCACACTCCGATGATCGTCGGAGGGCCCTGCTAGAACACTGGCCGAGAAGAAATTCATCCGTGACCGTGTCATCTTTTGATTTCGATGGTGATGATAATGACGCCGGTACCGCAAGCTCCTCATCCTACTCCTCGTCTAACAAGAAACGTCACTATGTCAGATTCTCAGAGTCATCTCAGCTTCATCGGTATGAAAGAGAGTCCATGTATTTACTTCGAAGCTTGGTATACACCAAGGAAGGTCGGAACGAGTTTGGCAGAGAAGCATACCTAGAAGGACTCCGAATCAGGGAACTCATCAGAGCAGCTCCACCCGACTCTGTAGCTGATTCGATCAAGTACCTTCTTCGTCACTATATCATCAGCAAAGAAGAATTTGTTGGCATTGAACACTTCATCCTCGGCAAGCCCTCGAGGGTTGTTCAGAGGAGGAGGAAACACGCCGCGGCTGTGCTGCGGAAACAGCGCGAGTTGCAGCACGAGAAGCTCAAAGAAGACGTGGCGTTGGGCTTGGGCAGGTTTGCTCGATCAAGCTCCTTCAGGTCCTCGCAGCGTGCAAGAGTCCGTGCAGCAACGGTCATGCCTATGGGAGTGTTTATGAAATAATATGGTTTTAGCATATAGCTTTAGCAATGTAACTGTATTATATTAGGAATCCCATAAAACGTTTATGTTTATGCTAGCTATAAGTAGCATCATAGTCACATTTGCTAGACGTATGATCCCATCTCCTTATCCTCTCATTGCCCTTGTATTGTAGATGTAGATGAACCCTTTTTGTATTTAACGATCATCTCTTCTCTCGATCTCGATTGGATTTGTTTTTGCACACAAGAGTTACATCGTCTTTTATTATCCATGTGTCATCAACCAAATGATTCTACATGTAGATCAAATCTCGTACACTTCTTCTCCTATTCCCAAGAATGCCACTGTTGAAAATCGTCCCGTTTCCATGACCATGAGCTTCCAAATCCGAGCGAGCTTTGGGTATGGTACATCTAACTGAGTCCCTCCGCCTCTGAAGCACGGGTAAGATAGCTATCTACAGGAGGTATTTCGGGGGGGGTGTGGGCGCCGCTTCTCATAAGTAGCCTTTAAAAAGACACGTATCTCTCTAGAATATTTATTTGGCGATCTTTCCCTCTCATTTTTTATTTCCTCATTCAATTCAATCTCATTCAAGCCACACCACGTGAAGACCATGGCAATCTGTATGAATAGTATAAGAGAATGACCGACGCAGAGCCAACAACAACCGACCTCAAAACTTCCGCTGCCAATAATAGCAGTCGAAGGGAAAGAATCGCTCCATTATTTCTCCTTTTGATATCACTCCTCACCCTACTTCGTGTTTTCTCCACGATATCAAAATTCTACAGCGAAAACACAACGTCATCCGTTGTTGTTGTACCGCTGGTGACAAATTATTCTACTGCCATTACTAAAGCAACAGCTGGGAAAACGCATCATCAAACATCAGGGACACTTCCAATCTATCTAATTGACACATCCAACATAAATCACACGAAAATCGCCATATCAACATGGGGTAACATTGCCCCCCATTGGAATCGAACTACTGAATACTCCAATCTCATGAATCTTGCTACCACTGTCTCATCTCTACCAATTGATAATACCAAGCGACGACAAGTCGTAATAATACACTGTGGGCCAAAGGTAGGTTCAACCACCTTACGCGCCGCATGTCGCCAAGACATGCAACGGACATGTCCACAAATTAACCCTCAGGGGAAAGAAAGTCGATCAAGAGCACCACCTGGATACTTTGGTGGAGATAGATTTGTGTCAGCAATGAAGGAGTGTGTGGATACGTATTACTTTTGTGTGAATCAGATTACTGTTTTGGATATGTTGCCAACATTCACCATGACGACAACAACGTCAGCTAATGAAGTAACAATGATAAAACAACAACAACAACAACAACAACAACAAACGAACAATATACAATACATACATATATTCCCATTCCGTAATTATAATGACTGGGCTTTATCAGCAATCAAACAACAATATGATCGAGGTGGTGTAAAGGGATGTAATGCTGCGAAACATAAATGGGAGGATGGAAAATGTGAACATTATCAAATGGAAATTGATATACGAAAGTATGGTAGGGTCGATTTGGATCGTTTTTTGAATGGTGATTTTGGAGGAATGAATAGTAATGTCAATGATGACAAGTCGGAAGAAAGAGGAGGAGGAGGAGGAGGAGGAGGAGAGGAGCACATATTCCTACTATATTTACACAGAGATTTACATCAAGTAATGAAGGTACTAAGTGCAACATACCATATACCAATGTTACCGGGTACAAGATCCGAGAAGAAGGGGAAACGACCAGAAGGAACGTGTAATGAATCGTTGGTGGAATTGTATCATGAGTGTTTTAGCAATGGGTTGATGGAGTTTCGATGGGATTTGCCGGAGAATCAGGTGCCAAAGCCAAAGGAGTAATTTGGACAATCACTGGGAATTCTCTACCTCTATGAATCAAGTTATAAGTTGGGGGAATATGAGTGTAGCCCTTTTGAGGCATTCGAGAGTCGGAATATAATCGGTATAAGTCCCTACACCTACACGGAGGAGCTGGGTTGATTTTATCGATCTCAGATAATCATTGTTTTGTACTCTGACTCACGGCGCAACTTGATTCGGTTCTATTCCACACAGTACAGCATCAATAATAATTCTCCAATTGCAAAATGTAACAATGCTTCGCTTTCTTTTTGCACACGTCTCCCTCTTTCTGTTCTCATTTCAGTTATTCAGTTATTAGCCATGTACCCCATGAATCATTCATCAAGCTCACCACCACCCATTTCACTCCATCCCGCGCATTTGAAGCTCGTAAAATGGCCGCCTACGACACTAGACAGATCAGCTACACATTTTGCGGGCTGGGATGACATCCCAATAATCCTTCTTCAATACACGCCGGTGTGGTAGTTGACGGGGTTGTTGTTGTTGCTGTTACAGACCTCTCGGTCTCGGTGTCATTGCAAGGCTCATTCGACGAGCAAATGTAGTGGGTACCGCTGGAAACGCTAATAACATAGCAATGTTTACCTTGCGCCTCACAATTCTGACCCTGTTGAACACATTCATCATTAGACCTGAGGTCGTCACGCATAGAACACGGAAGGTCGTCAAGATCAAGGTCGATGAGGTCGAGAACATTGATTCCACGCAGGTTAGGATGATGGGTGGAAGAGGATACTAGTTCCGTCATGCAGACCAGATATGCTAGAATAAAAGACGAAACGGATTTCATTCTTCTGTTCTTGATGTCGAAAGTGTTATTGGTGAAGGATAGCTGCCGATAGATTAATGGCGGAAGATATAAAGCTTCTTTAGGTACAATTGCCACTACACCGCTCCCTACTGCTAGCAATTGATATCGGGATGAGTTTGCCTTGGAGGAGCTGCCAGCAAGTGCAAGTGGAAACAAAAGCTAGGTTGAGGTGGTGCTCAAATCGACAAGTAAGTGCTTCATGCAATGTCATCGAAGATCACAAATATTAGTACAACACGTGTATGTACATAATAAGTCTCTCTCCGTAAGGTATGAAATTGCATGTAAGTACATAAGTCTTGGCTTTCCAAGATACAATCACTCCTGCAAGACACTTTCACTCAACTCCTCTCTCTCTCTAGCTCGAGAGGTGTATGTCTTGGGACTACTCATCCTACCATCCACCTCATAAAAAAAAAACTCACTAATCTGAAACATCAACAACGAAAATATTATAACAATGAAGACAACATCTACTATTCTAATTTGCAGCTCACTCGTGGCAGTCACCGCAGGACAAAGATTCCGCGATCAAGAGAAGCAACCTCGCCTCATTGGAGCCGTACAGACTACTTCCTCCAATGAGTTCTACAATCTCGATAGCCATTCAACTGTAGAGACGACGGGCAACTACGTGGCCTCGAGTGATGATTCAATAAGGTACAACTACATCTACCAACTCCGAATGGATTTGTCCTCCCCTCTTTCTCTAGATATGAATGGAAAGCCACAAATCGACACATGCATCGGCTGGGATAGTTCTGTTAGCCCTACAAATTTCACATGGTATGGATTCACCTTTCAGCTCCCAGAAGATGCAACAGGCATCAGTGGAGGATACAATACTGCCCTTGTCCAACCTTTGAAGGAAGATGGGTTCGTACTGTCGTTCAATGAGACATATAAAGATGTGGCCGATTACAACTTCACCACATCCGCTGATAGACCTGTCATTCGAGCAAGGATTAATAACGGCTTGTATTGGAATACGTTTGTATTTGACTTTACCGATGAATCAAACTATGTAGAGCATCAATCACTGCAATCTGTAGATTGCATTACAGAAGAGAGAAACAATGGAACGGGCCGTATGTACAACACTGTCATGATGCCAACGTTGACTGTTTCGTTAGAACGCCTTAGCTGGTATGGAAGCAGCTCATCATCGATGGCAGGAAGTTTCTTTGCCCTCGCCGCTTTGGTTTCGACTGCATTCCTTCTTCTTTTGTAAGTTCACAAATGCTAAAAGAGTTGAGGACATTATGGTTTAGAAGTAGAGGTGTCACCGCAAAGATATTCGAACGGTATTCATTAGGTATTTTAGACCTCATATTACATAATCAAACGCAGTCTATGATGAAATATTATTTATGACTCCGAAAAAGAGTTTGTACACTGGTTCAGTGGTAGGCAGATATTGGATGATAGAGGATGGGCAAAAAGACCTTTTAAGGTGTATCACCATCCTATTATTATAATTATCGTGATAATCCTATGATACAGAATCAATCATCGCCTTGGCACTACAACTGCTGCCCTTCTCACTCGGTAAACTCAATACACAATCCTCATTCTTCGCATCTTGTCTTACCTCGTACAACAATCTCAAGAATTCCTCACGCTCAATCATCACTGCACCCAACCTTTGCTTGTATTCAAATGCTGTACCCAAATCCCAATGAGTAAATCCAGACCTTGTCAATAGCTTCCCCAATACGGCAAGTTGGACACTCCCAGCGGATGATTCGGATGTGAATCCAGTAAGTGAGGTGTAGATACTCCCTACAGTGTATCCCAACTCACCAGCGACGAGATTGTTTGTTGTGGTGTTGTACAGTTCGACTGAATAGAGTCTTATTGGTATTGATTTGCTACTGCTGCTGCTGCCGAGATTAAAATTAGATGTGGCATCAGGACGGTAAAGTGGTGTAGACGTTCCATCGCCAGTAAGAGTTGCATCATACAATTCACGAAATACGTCAACAATCTTAGGCCATAACCAATTGACACCATGCTGGGCGTGACATCCTTTTACGACTCCATGAAATGATGTATTGATTGAGACTGTGTATCGTTTCGATTTCTTTCGTATGCTTCGAGGAATATGAAGTGATGAGGCACTAGAATTCAGTAGGTCTGATTGTTGCAAGTTGATTATGCAACGATAATTATGTAATTTTGGCATCAGACGATTCTTGGTAGAGATTGGAATGAAGCCGGCTACCATGAGTTGTGTTATGAGAGATGAGTCGAAGGACGATTGTCGTTTGCGCGTGGTATAGAATTCGCCGTGAGAGTACTTGATGTGCAGAGATAGATGTGTTGGTATTAATTTCGAAGGATTTAATTTTGATTTTGGTGGTGGAGGTAGTGATGGTGTTGGATTGTAATCATCATCACTGCCCGACGACTCATCGTCATAGGAGGCAGCGGATGTTGTGGTTGCGAAGTATTCAGATTCAGCTTGGTTGATCGTCGTCGTATTTTTCTTCTTTGCTGTTCCTGCTTCGTTGCCGCCTCGCAGTAATAAACTTTTGATTATGATTGAAAGCTTGTCCGTGGGTGCTGCCATGGTCTTTTTTGGTTTTGGTTTTGTTGTCATAATATTGTATCTACTATCTGAACTCTCGTGGTTCAAGAGCACGTAGATCGTGAGAGAAGAGCGCCCTTCGCGATCTTTGTCCTACCTTACCTCCTGGAGGTTCCTCGCCGCAGTGACGTGGTTGAGAGGCTGGATACAGTATTTTTTTTTGTATGGCGAAGAGA